>JAQFVV010000190.1:2277415-2385965 GCA_028023455.1 Epiperipatus broadwayi
ATATTCTCTCCAGAAATTAAATTGAAATTAAGTAAACTGAGTGTATTTTTGACATATGGACATTATAATCCATGATTGTTCTTTTAAGAATTATTTTTCTTGCTAATTTAAATACTGTTATACTGTTCACTCTTTGGTTCATTATATATTGATTTTGTGTGATCAACCATGTTTCTTATGTTTTTATCATTTCTATCTTCATACATTATCTTAACAATTCTAGTATCAAAACTATGTCAAACTTCTTTTTGTGGTTGTAAAATACAGATGCATTAGTTGAATCAATCTTGAATTTTTTGTACATTAAGGTGTGTAGTGGCAATCTTGTTCTCAGATTGCATCCACATTTTATCACTTAAAAAAGAATATGGACATAGTTTTGATCTTAGTATTGTTAAGACGTGTGAAGAAAGAAATGATAGAAAACATAAAATCGAAGAGATATAGTTTATTGCACAAAATGAATATATAATGACCCAAAGAGATAATAGTATTCAAATTAGAAAGAAATGGGTCTCACAGATTCTTAGCAGAACAACCATGATTACAATGCACATGTATTGAAAGTATACTCAGTTTACTTAATTTCATTTTTAATCTCATAGTATATATATATATATATATATATATATATATATATATATATATATATATATATATATATATATATAGAGAGAGAGAGAGAGAGAAAGAAAGAAAAAGAGAGAGCACACAAAATAAGCTCTTAACAAGCTTTGAGAATATCCTCAACCCCAGACTGGTTTCTGCTACTGATGTCATCAGTGAGGTGCCATGATATTCAAGTATTATATTAAAAACACCAGGACAAGCCCAGAATTTTATTCTAAGATATAACAATTAAGTAGAAACTCTGAAATTTTCAAATATCCATATGTCTTCCAATCCAGCTATCTAACTTAAATAGCTATATGGGACTAAACTAAGTTCAAATACATCATATATTAATAGCTTTAGCAATATAAAATCACCAAAGCCTTAATAACAAAAAATAAAATTACAAAAAAAAAATCAATACACATGTCATATGACCTAAGCTTGTGTTTACAAATGTTATATATAGAGCTCACAAAATAAGCTCTTAACAAGCTTTGAGAATATCTTCAACCCCAGACCACTTTCTGCTACTGGTATCATCAGTGAGGTGCCAGGATATTCAAGCATTATATTAAAAACACCAGAAAAAGCCCAGCATTTTATCTAATGTATAACTATATTTTATCTAATATATAATGTATATGAACTTAGTTTAGTCCCATAAGGCTATTTAAGTTAGATAGCTGGATTGGAAGACATATGGATGTCTGAAAATTTAAACGTGTATTCAAATTTATAACTGATACATTGAAATTGAAATAATTTTTTGATGTATAATTTATATATATTAAATTCTTCATCTTATATATATTAACTAAATAATTTATTAATATGATTTAATTTCTTGATCTAAATAATGTGTTAGTGTCTGTTAAATGAATTTTAAAATAAGGTATGTATTTATATTGTTTCATTCCCATTTATATATTCATTCTTAAATGTTATATTAATTTTTAATGTTTATGTAATTGAAAAACGTTTGTGACTTTCTTAAATGACTTAACATAAGCATTAAAATATTTTTTTTATCTTTCTCCAATATACTGCATTTCTAGGCTTGAATTAACTTTATATTTAAATACCTTTTTTTCTTAAAATCTTAATTGATTTTGAAATAATGTATATTTGAAACTTAAATTGCCTTAATAATAATAATAATAATAATAATAATAATAATAATAATAATAATAATAATAATAATAATGATGATGATGATGATAATAATAATAATAATAATAATAATAATAATAATAATAATAATAATAATAATCAACACACACAGAAACATATACATATACTAACAAATGCTTATAACAAAGCATGTGAAACACTGAAGAGCTATTTAAAAAATAAAAAAGTAGAATATGCCTAATGCATCAACACACATGGACTTGGCAATATATTAGATGGGCATTAGGGAGGGGACCTGAAATCAAAATGCCATTAGTAATTAAAATAAACAATGAAACATTTACTGGAAATAATATGATCTTACCAATGCTTAACTATTTTAAAGATAAGCTGGGACCAGGAAAATTGATACAATATCAGCCAAATGTATTTGGAATGGTGGAGACTGAATCACCATATACTATAGATGATTTTATAATGAAATGAATAAAATGCACAACAACTGTCACCCAGGAAGCCCTAGAATTCCACTGTTCATATTAAAACACCTTGACAAGCTGACTAGAAAATGCCTGTGTCAGCTGGCAAATTATTTATCACAGGGAATAATAACAATGGAGGGACTTAATACAATCGTGATGGTGCCGTTTAATAAAAAAAAAAAGCCCATTCCTTTGTTATCAGACATAAGGCCAATATCAATGGGTCCATTGCCCATAAAGATTTTAGAGAAAGTAATTAAAGATAAAATAGAACCATTTATTTTACCAATGATTTCACCAGCTCAATTTGCTAAAAAAACATTCATCTACCACACAAGCTGCTATGTTATTTAAGGCTATTTTGACATCAGTGAGAGAAAAGAAAAGATATGGCCCGATTGTTGTACAGATGGATATTCCTTCGGCTTTTGACAATGTTGATATATCTATATTGTTGAGATTATTGAATAACACTGAAATACCAAAATCACATATATATGTTATAACAAATTTACTCTTAAATCCTGAGCTTCACATTAGTCTAAATGGTAGAAATTCACCAGCTTTCACACCAACTAAATCACTTTCACAAGGGTCACCACTTAGTGCAATCTTATTTATTTTGTATATAAATCCCCTTCTTGTCCAATTATAACAAGTATTTGAGGGAATGGAGATCCCAGGAACAGGTCAAAAATTGACCTGCATTGCATACATAGATGATTTTACAGTTTTTCTGAAATCAAAAAGGCAGATACCAAAACTACAGATGATTTTAGAAGAATACTCAAAGGAATTTAAACTAAGTTTCAATCCAGAAAAAACAGCAGCATGGACAGTATTCATGGGGCGGCCATGTACATCCATTTTCCAGGCAAAGCCAGGCCCATTACTTGGATTTCCATTCCATCTAGAGACTACTGGAATGAGATGTCATTTACAGAACAAATTGAAAAATGAAATACAGAAAATAGCAGACTCTCTAGCCAATACTTATATGTCAGTATAATGTAAGATTCAATTAATTAATAGTTTGATGATGACTAAGATAGTTTACTTTATGCTGGTGGTTGCTTTCTCAAAAGCTTTTATCTCCAAAATTAAGACCATTTGCAATCAGCTACTATGGTCAAGGAAAGTTGTTGCAATATCAATGGCAAAACTATGTCAGCCACTGAATAAAAATGGTTTGGGGTTACATGATATTGGTATTTTTGACAGAGAATGAGGAACAATATAATTGATATTGTTAAACAATTTCCAAAAATTAAGCAGCTCATAGAGGTCATTCCAACTGATAAACCACCACCAGAAAAATTATCATATTTTGAACAATTAATATATCTTTGTAAAGAATCAAAAATCCCAGAGCAATTTATTAATAAGTACAAATACTGGGAAATTTATGAACTAATACATGAAGATAATAACACAATTGCATTAGAACCAATACTGGGAATTAATAATAAACAACTGGTTAAAAGGTATAAATGATGGGCCTTAGAACCAAAGTTTTTTAATTTTCTAATAAAACTTAATGTATCTGCATTACCTACCACATATTTTCTTTTCCATAAAAGACTGTATACGTCAATTGATCCCTTTTGTGGGTTATGCCATTGAGCTGAGGAAACCCTATCACATCTGCTATATCACTGTGAAGGACTTAGGCATATAAGAAATCTCATAACTAGCAATTACAGGAAGTCTAATGTAACAATGCATCAATTAATTTCTCCATTTAGAGAGGGATTAACACCAAGTGTCAGGGCAGCTACCTTCATGCTATATGCATACTGGTGTACTATATGCACTTTCCTAATTGGTAACAATTCCAGGAGGCAACCAGCTACTTTTTCAAATAAACTTGAAATGATACAGAAAAGGGATAAGACACTGGCCAGACCTGACCTTTATGCAGCAACCTGGTCATTACTTAAGATTAGATCTATGTTATAGTGAATTGAGGGAATTAATCATTATAAAGAAACTTAAAAGGATATGCATGTCAAATTAGCAACAAGGACAATTTAGCAACAATTTTTTCCCTTCTGTTATAAGTGATTGATTTGCTAATGGCGTTCAAATGATAATGGACAATCCAGGATATTATATGTAAATGCAAAATTTGTAATTCTTTTGAGACAATAAAGGCCTTTTGAATAATAATAATAATAATAATAATAATAATAATTGTTATTACTACTATTATTACTAATTTAATATTTTTTTAATTTTGATATTCAATTTTAAATACCATTGAAATTTTTATCTTAGGTGACCATTTCATTATACATATTAATTACGATTAATCGTTTAAAAATATTAGAAAATTAAAAAGACTTTCTGATAAAAATATTAATTTACTGGTTAAATTTATTTTTAAAATAGTCAAATTTTTTTAAAAAAAAGATTACGAATAAATAATTAAATTATTTTTGTAAAAATTTTCAGAAGCTTTAAAAATGTATTGAGATTTAACTTAATACATATTAGAAGACTTATAGATGAAACTATTTTACGAAGTAACCATTGATGACTGACAATTTATAGTTAGCCAGTTTAAAGAAAAATTATAAATGGTAGTAAATCTAAGATAATACTTAGTAAAATCGTACTATATGAGAATATCTTAGTTAAAGAAAAAAATTAGAAAAGTAAAGAAATGTACTTATATCTGTCAGTTTCATCATGATCTCTTTGAGTGGCCTTTGAGCATTCCATCATCAGATTTTCAATTGGATGGAGGGTTGAAGAGTTGGAGTGTGGAGTAGATTGAAACCTGTCCATTAAAGTATGAGGATTGGCTATCTTAATATATATCTGAGCACTTATAGCATGTATGTGTGGAGATGGTAATCTGGACCAACTGATGATTGCTGGTTTAGCATGAAATACGAATATTGGTGATTATTTATCTTTTCAACATATATGTGTTCAAGTGTATAAGTGTTATGAGATAGTGTGGAGAGTGGTGGGTCGTGTGAAAGTCTGTGTTCATATACCACACTCTCCATATAGTAGTGCCATCTTGTGCTAACAAGAGCAATCAATGGATGCCAGAAGGCTTGTGCATAAAATCCCTATCTAGTGCCTACTCATCCAATATCCCCAGAATAGTTTCTGGCTTGTGGCCTTCATCAGTGAGGAGCCTTGAATCTGAGAGCACTGCACCTAGATCTTAGGATCCAATCAACCCTCCAGCACCCACCTTTTAACTCTATTTAACTACAAAACTATGAGAATGAAATTGAAAACACTATTAATATTTTCAATCCAAGCTCAATAGCTTATATAATCATATGGGTCTGAACTCAATTCAGTACCCATACATTTTGGTGTCTTTGGCTCTTTAACAACCATAGCCACCACTATCCTATTAGGCAGGATTGGTGTTAAACCACTAAACATCACATGATCACTATCTCATACTAGCACAATAATTGTTATTAAACAATTCAAAATATTAATAGTGTTTTCAATTTCATTCTCATAGTTTTGTAGTTAAATAGAGTTAAAAGGTGGGTGCTGGAGGGTTGCATTGGATCCTAAGATCTAGGTGCAGTGCTCTCAGATTCAAGGCTCCTCACTGATGAAGGCCACAAGCCAGAAACTAGTCTGGGGATATTGGATGAGTAGGCACTAGATAGGGATTTTATGCACAAGCCTTCTGGCATCCATTGATTGCTCTTGTTAGCACAAGATGGCACTACTATATGGAGAGTGTTGTTTTGTTTTGAATTGTTTAATAACAATTATTGTGCTAGTATGAGATAGTGATCATGTGATGTTTAGTGTTCATATACCCTATGTATTATAAATAAATAACATTCAACGATTTATAGTATTAACAACATAACACTAACTAGATAAAAATGATCTTATTTTTGCTTGTGATAAATGCATTTAGGCAAAAGTAAATATGAGAATTAGATTATATTAATTTTACATATAAACAATGCTTAATTAAAATTGTCTCTTCTTAATGCTTCCAAAGCAGCGCACAAAATATTCATTTTTAACTATGTTGTGAAAGGCTGTATAAATACTATAAAAATTCTTGTACTTATCATTAACTAAATTTGTTTGGCATTTAAATTTTTTGGCTGCAGACAAAAATTTGTTTTTGTCTTTTTATAAGTTTCAATTGTAACATTGCATGATTACATTGTTGATATATTATACTCAGAGATATATCTCTGAATATATTATATAATATTTTCTTCTTCAAGTTTTGTAAATTCACACATATGTGTGTGTGTTTATGGATGTGTATAATAGATGTATATTTTCCATGAATTTATAATATAAATAAATTCAAGTGTGGTGCCACTTCAAGGTAAATTAGCTTGAAAATGCTTTAGTAATATCACTAGCATAACTATTAATCATCTCTGATAGATCCTGAGTCTTAACCACTTCTATTCTATAGTTTACTTAATAGCTTTTTATCATAAGTTTAAATAAAAATAACATTAAATCTCTTTTCCTTGTAACCCAAGTTATTATATAAATTTAAACCCAGAAATCTATTTTCACAAACACCAAGTTTCAAAAAAGCACCCCTTCTCTAACCATCCTGTAAATAATATTTCATTTCTCTCAGATAATTGTATATATTAAATTTAATTTTTTTTTGGATTTCAAATATAAATCAATTAAAGTATGTAGGTGTAGTCATTTTCATGTAAATTAGTTTCAAATGTGGTTAAGCAGTATGTTACTAGGGAAATTATCAATCATCCCTGATGGTTCTTGAGCCTAAACCATTTTTACTAAAGTTCCCTGGTGTTGATATGTTTGAGATATTATCATGTGTATTATACATATTAAAGATTTTTATAGACTTAAGAAGTAAACATTTAAATATTATAGATAGTATTTCATGAAATAATTGCTACATAGAATAATACATATTATATTTTCACTGTTTTCATATATGTATCAGTCCATTTGTCTTATTTATTTATTTTACAGAATCTGGATTGATTCATTTTACTATCATAAAACAGATAGATAAAAAATTGGGAGAAAAATAGAAAATAAAAAGCAATTGTAGATTATTTTACTTGTAATTTCATTAGTTCTAATAAGTGTTAATCTAATTTTGATACTTTATGTTGAATGTGACTGGGTGAACATTCAAATCAGGAATAAGTATACCAAGTCTTGCATCTTCTTAACATTTTAAATTCTTCTGTTTTTCTAATGCATCTATTATAAATAAAATATCAAATATAAATTGTCATTACTTTTATTATATAAGTATTGCTCTGATTTACCTAATTTTAGCCTCAGAGTTAATCTTGGTCTCTATGAAAGTTTTATATACAATTGTTCTTTTTTTCTTTGTTCAGTTTACTAAATCAATGATATGAAATTCAGCTAATATATAGGGTCTCACTTATTGATTCTGAGTATAAAGTCTCATGAGAAAATTATTACTATTAAGTAATACTTATATCAATCAATATTATAACATCATTAAATAATTAACAAAACTTATATATATATATATATATTATTAAACCAAAATAAATGTCTGCTAATATCAATAATACAATAACGAAACTTAAATATATTCCAAACAACGGTAAACAATTTATAATACAATATTAATAAAAACTCAATAAAAACTCATAAAGAAATATTTTCGATTATATTCATAATCATTTTCAACTCAACTTTCAAAATGGAATCATCTATTACCAATCGGAAACATGTCGATTTAAATATCCCACAATTCATTAATCCTAACATTTGCTGACTGTCTGTTTATTATCGTATTTTTATACCTACTAATAAAAACTGCCTCTTTAATTTTTCTTTTTTCATTATCTCTCTCTTGGCCTAAAATTTTTATTTTATTTATATCAAAATTAAACTTAAAATTACAATTTCTATCATGATCATAAAAAAACAGATTCAGTATATAACTTGACTTCATGACTATTATCATTACATATCTGTACATTTTTCAAAACTCTTTTATATAACAATTTGTTATATAAAAGACAGTCAGCAAATGTTAGGATTAATGAATTGTGGGATATTTAAATCGACATGTGTTTCGGTTGGTAATAGATGATTCCATTTTGAAAGTTGAGTTGAAAATGATTATGAATATAATCGAAAATATTTCTTTATGAGTTTTTATTGAGTTTTTATTAATATTGTATTATAAATTGTTTACCGTTGTTTGGAATATATTTAAGTTTCGTTATATATATATAATTATCAATTTTGCTTTTTGTTTAATTTCTACTGTGGATATTAATCCTTAAACTTTTTAACTTATATTTAATTTTATAATTTCGTTTACATTATAAAGATAGCCTCAAATTGAATTGGCAATTGATATTCTTTGTTATAATAAGAATATCAAAATTTGTAATTATTAATTTACAATAAGAACAATAATACTAGAGGTTCCCTTTTACCGTTATCATAAATTTTGATATTAGTTTAAATGGTAGCATAGATTAGTTGGATTTAAAAGCTAACATTTATGTGTAATGTGATATACTGTATTGCATTTTATGTATTCTATCATTTATGGCAGCAATCATGCATCCTTATAACTTCAAATTGTTAAGTTTTATTGACTTGATTCTTATAAAATAGACAATAGTTTAGAGAACCCATTGTTTTTTAACATTTAAGAAACAATTCATTAGAAGATATTAAAACTTTGTTGTAAAATTATATATTGATAATTATTTAGAATGCAATGATAACTTATATTAGATAAATAAATCATTTTACTCAATTTTTAAGTTTACACGTTAACTTTGAAATTTTTATTAAATTGTCAAAAAAACAAGATATATTCTGTTAAAAATTTAATAACGTATATATTTCTTATTTCATGAGTAAAACTACTAAGTCTACTATAGATTATTACATATAAAAATATATTATAAAAACAATTTTTAATTTAACAAACAAAATTTCAAGTGATAAAAAGCAAATTGTAAACTATCCATAATATTTGTAGCTTTCTCTAGTGTTAACATATCAATTGTTATCTATTATATTCTCCTCTGACTTTTAATTAGTGAATGGTTTATGTAGACATCATTTGTTTTGCTCAGCTTTAAAAAATATAATATTGAAAAGAAAAAAATTGAATGAATAGTTGGTACTAACTTGGCATTTATAGTATAATAAATTCTAATCTGGTAAGCATTTCATTTTTTTAATTAAATAAAGTTTTGAGTTAATGTATGATATAGGAATGTTTTTCACTTCTTGTCTACATCTTGAAAATTAGGGAATAGTAACAATTTATACTTAAATTTATTTGGTTTTAAACATTTTCATTATATTTTAGAGCACATCTTGTAAGATTTGATGGTTCAATGTGCATGGCCAAATATTGAAACTGAACTTATTAACAAAAATATTGAAATAAAATACTAGTTTTCTATTTCACCTTTGAGTAGTAAGTAATTTAAATTGTGCTTTATGCAAAAAAGTGAAGCTTGTCTAAAATGTTATTAAAGAGTTATATGGCTAAGAGCTTTCAGAGAACTTAAGTCTCCATATTCAATTAAAGTAGGCTATGAATATGGAGACTTAAGTTCTCTGAAAGAGCTTAGCCATATAACTCTTTAATAATATTTTAGACAAGCTTCACTTTTTTGCATAAAGCGCAATTTAAATTACTAACAAAAATATTATATAGATTGTTTTTTTAAAATATAATAATAATTGATAATCCATTTTGATCAACAAATAAGCATTTATTGCCGACCCTTTTCACATGGGATGCTGAAATTAAACACTTTTCACATTTTTTTTTTAAAAAAGAAGGCTTACGACAGACTCTTATGAAAATATATTGGGAAATCTTTGCCCACAGAGAGCTTCCATTTGCTGATCATGTGTGGGTTTAAATATATAATATTTTTTAAAAAAAACGAATATAAAAAAATTACTACTTTAAAAATATAAATTATAAATTTAACTTTAAATTATGCCAAAATAAAACTACATCTGCTTTTTTTTAAATTATTTTTTTAAAGAGAAAACATTTTAAACTAATAATTATTTGTCAAAAATATGAGACTAGTAGAAATATTTTATATTAAACAGCATGAAAATTTTCTGACGGTAAGAGAAATTGTAAACTGTCAGATATTGATTAAATGTAATGGAAGTAATAATTTTAGCAGTTTGTTTAACATAATTTATGCAGAATGACAACTTTAAGTATCATTAATATTTATCATTGACAATCAAAAAAAAGTAGCATTTTTCTAAAGATGTAATATTATCATTCTAATTAAATTGACTAAAATAAATATTCAATGATTTTGGTAAAGATATTGTTATATTTATATATTATTATTTAAAATTAATATAATTTACATGTGTGTAAATGTATATTATACCTCCAGATTTATATATATGATATAGATAATATTTTCATTGTCATTGGCTTTCATTATCCATATGCAACTGTATTACTGCTTCTTACATAGAGAAAATTTAAAAAAAATTGCAAATATAACTTTAATGTATTTTCTGTTCAGAACACCTTATTTAAAGACAAATGTCTGCCTTTAAAAAGACTGTTGTGCATTGAAAATGTATTAAGGTTGTATTTAATGTCTCATATATTTTTTTCTGTGGAATCTATGCACTAATATAATTACATGTAGATTAATTTGTTTCAGTGACCACGTTTTTCATAGTTTATTTCATTAGCTCTTTAGACGAATATATATATATATACCTCCTCCACTTTAACTAAAATTAACAATATAATGTAATGAGGTACCTATATATAGTAGAATACATCTAGTGCTTTAATATATATAATAATCGAGATTAAGACACATCACTGTACACGAAATATTTTAAAATACCATCTAACCAGGGCCAGAGAAAGGGTCATCAGTAGTTTTATGCAAAACAGTAATTGATGGCTCCTCCCTCCCTCAAAAAAAATAATAAAACAAATTCTATATGATTTCATATAGTTTAATGTTTTATTAAAGAAAACGAAAAAAATTACTATTACATAATTGTAAATTTACTTTCTGAGATGTTACAGAACTAAATTTAAATACGTTATCAACATTTAGAGTATTGCATACATTGTTCTCTATAGCTATGACTGATAAATTTGTCAGCTGATCTTTTTATAATTTTCAACGTCAATATATGAATTTTTTCTACAGTACAACTTCATAAATGATCTCTCCCCACTAGCTACATTTGTATGAAGAGTTAGTAATATTCTTAATAATATGCTCAAGTTTGGGAATAAAACAGTCAAAGCATTTTCATGAATATAAGTTAGAACATCAAATGATTTTTTTGAATTAAAGTAATTCACTTGCAAACACATATTTATTGTATAAGATGCTTGTCTAAGCTACTATTTATCAATAAATGACTATAGCCTAGCATGTTGCTAGAATCTATTATTTACTAAATAATTTCTTCAGTGATTAAAGCATTGGATCATCAAGGTATAGATCCAGGATATTGTCATATTTTAAAGTTATATACCAAATGTCTAAATGATAAAGATGTACCAGAAGATTGGAAGAATGCAGTAATAATATTAATATTTAAAAAAGGTGATAAAGAAGATATTAGAAATTACAGATCTATCAGCCTTTTATCAGTTTTATATAAAAATTTTACCAAGATAATTACAACTCGTCTACAGAGAACTTTGGATTTCCACCAACCAAGAGAACAAGCTGGATTTAAAAGTGGTTTTAGTACAATAGATCATATCCAGGTATTGAGAGAAGTCATAGAAAGAACAAATGAATATGAGTTGTCATTATGTTTTGGATTTGTAGATTATGAAAAGGCATTCGATTCTATACACATTTCTTCAGTGATTAAAGCATTGGATCATCAAGGTATAGATCCAGGATATTGTCATATTTTAAAGAATATTTATAAAAATGCAACAGCAACAATTAGATTACATAATGATACTGGAAAAATCAACATTGAGAAAGGTGTAAGGCAAGATGACTCCATATCTCCAAAACTTTTTACAGCAGTGCTGCAAGAAGTATTTTGTGGATTAAAATATGAAACTAAAGGAATGAAAGTAAATGGAGAGTATTTAAGTCATTTAGATTTTGCAGATGATTTAGTTGTTTTTGCAAATAATGCTTCAGAGCTGCAGGAAATGTTGCAGGAGTTAGCAGATGAAAGTAGAAAAGTAGGACTAAAGATAAATGTTAAAAAGACTAAAGTAATGTTTAATCAATTTGCTCAAAATATGAAAATAAAGATTGATTATGAAGAATTAGAAGAAGTTAACAGTTACAAATACCTAGGTCAGATTATTAATACAGATGGAAACATAATGGAGGAAATTAATCATAGAATTAAACTTGGTTGGAGTGCTTTTGGTAGAAATAACTTGATACTAAAAGGAAATATGCCTATGTGGTTGAAAAGAATGGTTTTTAACAAATGTGTTTTACCAGTTCTTACTTATGGATCTGAGACTTGGACACTTAATAGAAGAGCAATACAGAGACTTCAGACCACTCAAAGGAGTATGGAGAGATGTATGTTGGGAGTAACAAGAAGAGATCAAAAACGCAATGTATGGGTAAGACAACAAACAGGTGTTACTGATCTTATTGAAAAAATTAAAAGATTGAAATGAAGTTGGGCTGGACATATTGCTAGAAGAAATGATAATAGATGGACAATTGAAATTTTAAACTGGATTCCAAGAGATTGTAAAAGACCCAGAAAGAGACCACATGTGAGATGGATGGATGAAATAAGCAAATGTGTAGGGGTGTTGTGGAAAAGAGAAGCTAAAGATCGGAGAAGATGGATTAAACTTGGAGAGACCTTCATCCGGCAGTGGATTGATAATGGTTGATGAAGATGATGATGATGATAATTATTTATATATCAATCTTATTGTCACAAAGGTAATTAATTATATAAATAATCTTCATATTGTCTTTAAAGTACATATATTTATAAACAAAAAAGGTAATTCTTATAAAATATTTCAAACTATATATTATTTACACTTAATCTTTAGAGATACTTTATAGCCTCTAATAGTAATAGCATAGACAACTTTAGACAGAATTAAAACATATAAACTATTATATTTAAATTACAGAAAAATAATAATTAATATTAATTAACAAGCTCTCATTAAAAAAAATTGCACCCATATTAATTCATGATATTAAAATTATAATAATATATGATTTAAATTATATTACCTACCTATAGAACCTCTTTTTTTACTTGATCTTTCCTCTTGTGAGAACTTTATATCAATAAAGGAATTATATATAATAATAAGTAAAAACAAATATCCTTTATAATCTAAAATTTCTTAAAGTCTTTATCTCAGTGAAATGTTTTAGAATGTTTTTTTTATTTTAAGAAATGGTTGAAAACTTCTGGTGCTTTAATTGTAGAATCACAAAGGATGGAGAAAACTTATATCTGGTAGAACAATAAATGATGATAAAATTTTATCTTATGAATCAATCTATTGACATGTTAAACTTTAAGAAAATAAACAAATTGTTTTTTTCATTTGTATATGTATAGAATGGATAATTAGTAATTTTCTGAGGAGTGAAATTAACTAATTTTAGCATTACTTAAAAATTTGTTTACAAAGAGTAAGCTGGAGCATTATTTTTGTATTTTACTTGATGATTTGTGAGAGTACAATATATATAATAAATATAATGGTAATTAATTATTATATACAATCTTTCAATCCACAGAAGTACTTTTGGTTAATTCCTTAACCCTCCTCAACTGCTTTTAAATTAATTTAAAGGCAGTTGAGGAAGGTTAAGGAATTAACTGAAAGTACTTCTTTAGATTAAAAGACTATATATAATAGTTAATTACCATTATATTTATTATTTTTATTATTATTACAATAGTTTTGTAATTAATTGACATTTTATTTGTATATATATATATATATATATATATATATATATATATATATATATATATATATATATATATATATATATATATATATATATTTAAGCCATAATTAAAATACTTAATTTTAATTATTCAAATTTCATGATTTTCAGCTTTGTTTTCTCTGAGCTATAATACCAATGCCCTATTACTTAGTTATCATCATGTAATGAATTTTATAGATACTTTATTAACATTTGTATTCTTTGTAAAGAAAGTTAAAATGCATAAATAACATTCAGTTATTTTTTTTGTTTCAAGTGCAATGAATGTAAAATGTTCATAATGTCATGCATGATTTTTTACATTGATTTTTATGCATATCTGTTATGCATACCACTAAACTGTACTAAATAACAAATTTGAAGAACATTTAATTAGCTAGCCAATAAGACATCAGTAATATTCACTATAATCTTTGATACAACACAAAATAATCAGACATACAGTTCTTCTAAGTCAATTGTTATATAATATATTTGTAATTGTAATATACTTTAACATAATACACAAATTCTTTTCCATATAAAAACATATCTAAGATGCCTTACACCTTAAAGAGTGAAATAATGCTTACACAATCTTACAAACTTAAAACAAATATATACAATGAAATAGTTTAAGGCAGAGTTGAAAACAACTACATGTTTTAATGCCTTGCACTATACTTAATCCAAATATGCAAATTACTAAATAACAATCAAAAAAAAAATCAATACTTAACTTAATCAAAAAATATTTAATTAACCAACCGTTGTGTTAAATTATGTACTTATTTTCCACACTGCTTTAGGCTATTTCTTTATAATATTCAAAAATTTAAGCTTGTAAAACTGAATCATGATTATTTTACAGTTTAATAATAGAATTTATATAAAGATTTTTCATAATACATTAATGTATATTAGTGGATAGCTCATTGCCAACTGCTGAGTAATGTTGAGATTACAAATCACTTATATGAAATATTTAACTGGAAAGTTTCCATGCCATTGTAGATTGCATATAAATATTACTAGAATTTTGATTGGATAGTTAATTAAATATTGTTTATATATATAGTTGTCACACACATGTGAGTATGGAACAACATAACTGTGTAAAACTTAAAATATTGCCTTTGTACTAAACAAAATATTAATTATTTTATTTATATTCAATTATTGAATATGTAATTAGAGAAACAATGTTTTCAAATTCATATTATATATATATATTATTATTATTATTATTATTATTATTATTATTATTATTAAACTATAAAATATAATATGAAACTGAGCATTGATTACATTTTACCTAATGTTAGATTAGAATTCAGCTTTAAAACCAAATATCTTTATTAAATATTATAATTTACTTATAAATATAAAATTCTCATTTTATTTGTTATAAAAATTGAAAAGCAGAGGCAGAAATCAAGTTTTGGTGGCCGAGTGGTCAGTACAGCCGCCTTACAAGCAGTTGTACCGGGTTCGCTTCCCGGCCGCTGTTTTGACACATGAAAAAAAAATTACTTGTTATAATTTGGTTATAGGATCCTCAGTTTAACAATTTTAATTTATATTTTTAAAAAATGAAAAACAAATAGATGGGGAGAGAGAAATAATTAATTTATAGCAATTAATAATTTACCTATTAAGTGGTTTTTAGCAAAATTAAGTTATCTGTAGTTAAGCATATATTACCTTATATTTAAATTATACTACATCATCTTCTCCTCTTTTAACAAATCTTTATAAAGAGGTTCTATTTTTTTATATTAAATTTATATATAAAGATGCATCAATGTTTCAAAACAATGGCATCTAATAGATTGTTATTAGTAGGAGGCAGAATACATGAGAAGTCCTATATTCAAGTCCTTACTCATGAAATTTGTTAATTGCATCATATAATTGTAGTCTTCAAAATTAAAGTAATAGTTATATTCCAATCTTATTTATAAGAAACATGATATTAGTTCTTTAAAAACATCTATTATTATGCTAAATTTCAACAATTACTAAACAGTAATATTACTAGTCAAAATAAGAGTCATAGATCACATGACCCTAGTCTCTTAAGCTTGTGAGTTATAAACAATGAAGATTGCCAATTCCTTAACAAGCTTTGTGAGAAATTCTTAGCTAGAGAAAGCATTTAAAATATCTCTGTCAGGAACCCCTCCAAACCCCTGACCATGGTTTCATGCTTTGGCACTCCTCAGAGAGGTGCCAGGGTAGGTTCAGACACTAGCTCTAAAAATACCAACCCAAAGCCAGCACTTATCTAAAAGTTATCTATTGAGTGGAAAATCTGAAATTTTCAGACATCTACATGTCTTCAAATCCAGTTAACCTATGTCAGAACTACCATGTTACTGAATTGTGAAACTGTATTAAGAAATTGTGTTATGTATTCAAGCAAATCAATTATTGCATTCACTGAAAAAAAAAAGAATTATGACTGTCTCTCTAACAATGATACTGTTATTAGTGATTTGATTAAATGAAAGGCAACATTTTCTGCTTGATAATTGAATGTGAAGTTTTCTAAAAGCTATAGATATTTAATAATAAAAATTTAACAACTGGCAAGAATGCATATAAATGTCTATCAATATCATTTCAAATCATTTTGACACATTGAAAGTAATGTATGAACCTTAAAAACAATATCAAAATCTTACACATCTGTCAATAGTAATTTGTATATGATGACAATGATATTTCAAAAATATGGAGGAATTATTTTGATAATCTTTTGAATAATAATATAAAAAGTGAGATCATAACTTTTAATCATATATTCATTCCATATATTCATTTAATTTTGAACAAAGATATCCAGTTAGTAAATTAAAACAATTTTTCTAAATTTAAAAATTGAAAATCTCCAGATTATTATTTTACATTTGGAGAAGTTTTAAAATATTGTGATATGTTAACATCAAAAATCTAAGACTATATTGTCAAGCATTGGTGGTCGAGAGGTCAGCGACAGCTGCTTTACAAGCAGTTGTCACGGGATAGCGGGTTCGCTTCCCAGATGATGCTATGACACATGAGAAAAAAAAATCTAAGACTATATTGACTTATAATGTTACGCCTTAAAAACACTTTTATCATTTCAATTTTTAAAATAAAAAGGATAGATGATATTGCAATAAATAAAATAAATATTGTTATAATATTACTATTATTTACTTTCAAGGATTTTATTACATAGCTGCTTTCAGTCAGAGGTCATCGTAGCGGCCTTGCAAGTAGTTGGTTGCAGACGGTTGTGGGTTCGCCTCCCGCCCGTTGCTATGACATATGGCAAAAAAAAATTATTGTAAAATTAGAAAATCAAAAAATACTATGGATATTGTTTTTATTGCCAGATAAATATAAGAAAAGTATAAGAAATAAAGAAATTACTTATGTATTGCTCTTATTAATTTTAAAAAAGGTGTTAATACTTGATTACTAATATTTATATTTGGCATCATTAATAGAGGATAATATTACTGATAGTTTCATAGTTATATCAATAACAAATTACCATTCCAAATAGCATATAAGAAAATCATAAATTACGTCATTACGCATTATAATGTTATAAATAGCCAAATATTTATATTAAAACCACATCAATCGGTCTCTATTTAACATCACTTGAAAAGACCAAAAAAATTAATAATTCTGTTTATTCCAATATTTTAATATGTTTTTGTTAGTTTTAATAAAAAAAGTTAATAAATATATTTTTATTTCCCGAAAAATACTTACGTAACTATATATTTCTCTTTTTGTTGTTGTTGTTATATTTATATTTTGTACAACAAAAACCAATTTGAAAATACATTCTTTTGATTATTGATTTCTTTTAACAAAGAAAAATAATTGAAAGTTTTGTAAAACTAGCAACATGCTTAATAGAATCAATTGGAAACCAGAGACAGGATTATTTAATCATTCACTGAGGAAAAATACAGAACAGTTTGATTGATGTTTAGAAAAGATAAAATATTGAAAGAGAATTTTAAAATTTGTTGGATTAAAGTTTAAAAATATGTCTCCGTATCAACAACAACAGAATTATAGTAAAACAAATTTTAAACGCAACAGAAGAAAAAATTCAGGTATAGTTTTAATATATATGTGTGGGTATTTGTGTATGTGCGAAAGTAGTTTTTCATAGGAAAAGAAGTGGTTAAATTATTATAATTTCTTGCTCATATATTTATAGCTGTTGTAAATCCCCTTCTGAACAATATAGATTTCAATTGAGCTAGCCTTGGGTCGACCACATAATCTGGAAAATAGATTACAGATCACTTTAACTTAAGATATTGACTTTCTCATTTCCATTAACAATACTCTAGTAATATCTCTTAATTGAATTCTTCTAAAAACTATGATACTTCCAAATTACTTAGAGTTTTCTATGACTGTTTACATAGTTGTGAACAACCATCACAAGTAGTATTGAAAAAGTTTAATATACATCAAGGCTTTATGTGGTTTAGTACAGTGATAAAGTGGTTGGCTCTGGAGTGTCCTCATATATATTCTAGGACTGTTTCTTCCGACACTTGAACTTCTTGTAAACTCTTGAGTAGTAAAGCCACTTGATGATGATGATAATGATGATGATTATTATTATTATTATTATTATTATTATTATTATTAAAAAAATCGTTCTATAATATAACGGTTTGAAAAATATCGTCTTTCTCTAATAATTATAATAGAAATAAATAAAAAAGGAATTAAGTTTAAAAATAGTTTCAACTGAAATAAATCTGCTTAATATTAATTTAATATTAAATTGAATTTTTAAATATCAGCAGAAAGTATTATAATTAAAAAGAATAATTTTGATTATGGTTGGAACACCTTGTGGTTTATGTGAAGGACTTATATTTGGTAAGCAAGTAAGAATTAGATGTAATATATGTAATAAGAAATTTCATGAATCTTGTGTAAAACGTAGTGTGACATTTAAACATAAAAATGAAGAAGAATTAGATTGTTATATATGTGAACAATGTGAAAATGACTCAAATGTCAAAAACAAAATGGAGGATATTGAAACTACTTTAGTTGATTTAGAAAAACTAAAAAATTCAGTAGAACAGATATCATTAAAGAAATATATTAATCTTGAAACTACAGAAGATAAAATATCTGATGAACTCAAACAAAATAAAGGATTTTATACAATCAAACATTCAACTGTTAAACAAAAAAAAAAAACAAATTAACTGATCAAGTTAAACAAGATACTATTAAAGAAAAAATAATATGTGCTCATTTGGATTCTTCAATCAATTTAAGGGAAATATGTGGAATTTGTAAAAACATTATTACTCATGAATATAAGAAATATATTGAATGTAATGGTATTTGTGGTAATAAATTTCATTTAAAATGTATTAACCTAAAAAAAAAAAATTGATTTACAATTATTAACCAAAAATGGGAAAAATTATTATAAATGTTTAAAATGCTCTTATAGTGATTTAATAGAACAATAAAATTTAAAAATATTCTCTACTGAATCAATAAATGATACAGAAGTAAAACAAAGTGAAAGTGCAATTATGAAAGATAATGAACATTCTAATATAAGTCGTTGTGATAATAAAAATATTTTAAAGGAAATACTGGCCAAATTAAATGATGTCAATATTTCTTTAATGCAAATTAAAGCTGAAAATAATTTTTTGAAATCATTTATTTTGAAACATTTTGATAAAGTAGAATTCAAGAGTGATGTTGTTACACTTGATAATGATCAAGTTACTTTGGAAACAAAAAATGTCTTGTATCTACAGGAAATAATTGTGAAATAATAAAGAAGAATATTTCTAATCAAGATAAGAAAGGAAATGATGGGAAAGATGATAACTATCCTGTAATTAAGACAGTTATTAAGCCTTCCTATAAAGATATTTTAATTAAAAATAAAGAAAAACATATTGATAATAAAAAGACTATAACAATAAAAAAAGTTAAATCAAGTGTTACTAATGATGTTACAAATGAGAAATTAAATACTTCTGAAAGTTTAAATCATGAAGAATTTAATACTGTCAATTATAAAAATAAAAAATATATAAGAAAAGAAAAGCCAGTGATTGGTAGAAATTTGGATCACATATTGAAAACAGTTAAACCTAGAATGCATTTTAAAAAATATTTTCTAACTAGATTTTCCCCAATGACTTCAGCAGAGGAGATTAAAAGTTATTTAGAAACTGCATTAAATATTTCAGTAGTATGTCATAAAATTTTATCTGTAAATTTAAAATATTCTTCATTTTATGTTTCTATACCAGAGTCATAGTAATAAAATGACTGATGAAAATTTGTGGCTGGAACATGCTGTTATATTGCCTTTCTTTGGGAAGTTGAATAAAAATATAACTTAATATGAATGAATTAAATAATAGTGTTTTAAATGGTAGTACATCTATAATTCAAAAATAATGAATACAAACAATATGTTTACTTGATATTATCAAAATTCAAGAGGTTTGAGAACAAAACTTCAAGAATTTTATGAAGCAATTTTATTAATGAATTATGATATAATTTTCATTACAGAAACATGGCTTATTGAAGATATTTTTGAATGCCAATTATTTGATAATAGATACAAAGTTTTTAGATATGATCGAAATATAAATATGGCTAATAGAGGAGGTGGCATTCTTATTGCTATTAAATCTCATTTTGAATGCATGGTATTAGATCTACATACAGATGTTGAATGCATTTGGATATCTATTAATTTAGGATATGAAAATTTAATCATTAGTAATGTTTATTTACAGCCAAAAATTAGTATTTTACAGTTTAATGATTATTTTAATATTGTTGAAAAATTGCTTGTAGCATTTAAAGGATCAATTATGATGGTAGGTGATTTTAATGTTCCTAAGTTTATAAATAATAAACATACTTATCTTGATTCTAAATCATTAAGATTATTATCTGCTGTTAATATGCTGAATCTTACACAAAGTAATGATATTTGTAATAATTATGGGATTACTCTAGATTTAGTTTTTAATAATTTTCCATCTAACTTAAAATGCACTAAGTGTAATCAGCCTCTTGTTAAAGAAGATGTTTTTCACCCATCTTTGGATATTGATTGCTTATTTCAATATAAAATTGTAAAACACATTTATAATTTTAAAAGATGTTATTCCAAAGGTAATTATTTAGATTTGTACAAGGCATTACAACATGATAGTTGGACATGTGTGTATAATTGCAATAATTTAGAAGATGCTGCTGTTAATTTTCAGAGCAGGCTTACAGAACATATAAATAAATTTATACCTACTTTGAAAATTCATACTAAATATCCAGTTTGGTTTTCTATAGTTCTTATTAAAGGAATTAAGCGCAAATTAAAATTTTATAAAGATTTTAAAATTACTGGATCTTTATTTGACTGGCATAATTTTAGAATATATAGGTCATTTACAAAAATTATTAAAAAAAAAAAATTTTCAGGATTACTTAAAGAGAACTGAAAATAATTTGATAAGGAAGCCAAAAGATTTTTGGGGATGTATTAAATTCCTTATACCAAAAAGAAATACCCTACAAAATGAAAATATAGGATTAGTAGCAAATGACTTCTCATCTTTATTCAATTTAAAAATGGAAGATAATGCTTATAATAATAATGATGATGATTTTACTTATGAGACATTAATTAATGTTAACAATGAAACTTTGAATTTTAATCAGATATCTATAGAATCAATTCTTTCATCTATTACACAACTAAAGAACAAAAGAAGTGTAGGAATAGATAACATACCATCATTTATTTACAAAGGATGTGGACAATTATTGGCTCCTGTACTGAAACATTTATTTGATTTATCTCTAAAATCTAATACTTATCCTTCTTTATGGAAAGAAACAAAAGTAGTACCAATACACAAAAAGGGATCTAAAAGAAAGATTGAAAATTATAGACCAATATCCATACTTTATATTACAGCTAAAATCTTTGATAAATGTCTTCTTAAGCATTTATCTAATAATCTTTCCAAATGGCTTCCTAATTATCAGCATGGATTTATACCAGGAAAGTCAATAAATACAAATTTAATCACAATAAATGACATAATTGCACAAAATTTTGATCAACAAAAACAACTAGATGTTATATATGTGGATTTAAGTAAAGCCTTTGATAGAGTGAGTCATAAGATCCTGTTATTAAAGTTAGCTGCATATGGTTTATCGAAAAATTTGATTGATTTTTTTAAATCTTATTTATTGAATAGGCCTCATTATATTTTCTATAATAATGAATGGTCAAATTGTATTTATCCTATTTGTGGAGTGCCACAAGGTAGTGTATTAAGTCCTTATTTATTTGCAATAATGACTTCAGATTTGCATTGTTTTATAAATAATAAGAATATTCTTTGTTATGCTGATGATATAAAACTATTTAAGACAATTTATAGTTCATCAGATCATTTGAAGTTGCAAAATATGTTAGAGTATCTACATAGATGGTGTATTAAAAATGGTATGATTATAAATGCTAGCAAATGTAAAATTGTAACATTTACTAGAAAATCTGGTAAAAGTTTATATACTTACACATTAAATAATACATATATTCCTCGAGATACTAGTCATAAGGATTTAGGAATAATTTTCTCCGCTAATGGATCATTTACAGAGCATGTTTCGTATAATGTAACAAAAGCGCATAAAGTATTAGGTCCTATTTTGAGATTAATTAACAATTTTGAATTAAATACTATATTAATGTTATTTAACATGTTAGTGATTCCAGTACTTCATTATGGATCTGTTATATGGAATGCAGACATAATTTCACATATTAATATGATTCAAAATGTTGAACATAAATTTCGAAAATTAATACTACTTAAAAAGAAATCAGGAAATTTAAGTAATAAGTTATTTAATCATAGACTAATTGCTGACATGATAATATTACAAAAGATAGTGAAAGGAGAAATAGATATTTCTGAGTTGGAGACAAAAATACAATATAGAATCCCCAAGCTGAATAGTAAAAATACTGAACTATTTTATATACCTCATTTTCATTCAGATTGTTTGAAAAGATCTACACTGGTTAGATTACCAGATTTTTATAATAAACATTTTAAAAGCATTGATATTTTTAATTTATCAAAGAATAGCTTTAAAAAAGCAATTCAACAATTATTGAGCTGTAATAGCAATCAAATGTAAACTTTTTGGTCTTTGTTTGTACTGTATGTTTACATGTTAATAAACAATTGAATTGAATTATTATTATTATTATTATTATTATTATTATTATTATTATTATTATTATTATTATTATTATTATTATTATTATTATTATTATTATTATTATTATTATTATTATTATTATTATTATTATTATTATTATTATTATTATTATTATTATTATTATTATTATTATTATTATTATTATTATTATTATTATTATTATTAGGAGTTTTCAAAAGAAAATTGTATTAATGACTAAAGGGTTACATTTACTATGAGTCACTCTGCATATATATGTTTACATTGCAAATGAAAGGAGAAAAGAAGTGTATAAACATAAAGGAAACTGGGGGGAAGATAGTTTACCAATGTTGTGGTTGTTTACAGTATTTTCACAAGATTATATATGATGGATCAGGAATGGAGGCTACAATATTCATTTGCTAATTTATATTTAGTTATACTTTATACAATTACCTTTGATTAACTTTGTTGGAGTGGAGATGGATACATGTGTATATGTGTTTTTTTTTTCAGTTTTATAGTGACATTTAGCATTTACTTTACTTCATAGATATTTGTGAGTTATATTTTCCGTAATCTGAATACTCAAATACCCTGTTTCATCATTGTCTGGTGGCAATCAGCAGCATATTTGTTGTATTGCTGATTTTAGTACACTCTTTGGTATTTACATCTTGAGTGTGTTGTTGCAGTCCTTGAGATCAATAATATGTGGTCAGATGAAATTCTCTGTATTTCAGTTGTTGGCTTAATGGCAAATATTTTTGAGAAACACTTTTGATAACATGGATTTGTGGGAGTATGATGGCCAGTTAGAGGGTTTGATTGCTATGTTATAAGTAATCTGGCTGTTGTAAAGATGTCAAGGTATGTATTTTTATTATCTCTGGCTCCTAATTTTGCCATTTTAATATTAAATGTTGATGGATGGCATATTGTATTGTTTCCTAAAGAAATATGCAATGAGTGCACCAATATGCATAGAGCACAAAAATGTTTGCACAGTTTGATGGTCAAGAGCCTTTGTGATATGAGGTAATGATTGTGTGAGGGGTGGTATTGGGTCATCTATAGGTTGTAGTCATGTTATAATGAATTCTGTCCAATACTGAATATTGATGGAATAGATTCTGTCATGTTTCTTCTGCCCTGTGTAATAGAGAGAAAAAGGGATCAATATTAGTGTACAGCTGCTGATATCTCAGAAAATATGAAGTGGACAGGGTATGGAGGTTTAATCTCAGCAAAAAGTCAAAGTACTTTGTCTCTAGAGACCATTTTCCAAACTTACAAAGTAATTGTTGATTCCAAGCATTGTCAGATTGGAATCATGGCACAGATTTGGGTGGATTGATGAATAAATTTGCCAATATAAATAATTGTACATAGTTTGAAGAGATATGTGTGAGATGTAGTTTTTATATAATTGATGATGGATGATAGTTAATCATATATGGGGGGGGTGGCCTTTCTGTTAGTGTTATTTGAAGAAGGCATTGTAACATCAGAAAATGTTTGAGTGTGGCTATTATTAGATTTGTGGCCTTCTGCAGATAAAAAAAGTGAATGATATGAAGGTCCAAATTATTTGATATTTAAGCATAGTGCATTAGCTTTGTCAAGTATGCAATACTTTAAAAAATATATAAAATGGAAGATTAATGCTTTGAACACAGATTAAAATGATAAAGAATTAAAATTGTAGTATATTTTGAATATAGTTTATTCATAATATTTCTTCATTCATTTTATTTATTAATTTCATTCAAAATGGCATTTAATAAAAAATTTGATATTTAATGTTGGGACTTATTGCTAGTAAATGACATTGCTTTTATGTATTATAAATCAAATTTATTTGTTTTTCTAAATTCAACAGGGTATAAATGACTCAATTGTAATATGTATTTTCAAAAGTTTTCCAAAGAACTGCAAGACATTAACAATTTTGTGCAATTGCAATTATCTCATCTTCTGAATATTTAAAACATGCATATAAATCAACAAAAGATAATCACTATAAGTTATTCAGTAACGCCATATTGGCTATGAGTATGATTATGAAAATTCTACTAACAGCTCATCTATAAATGGTAGATAATTATGAAAAAAAGCATTAATATTGAGTATTGGAAGGTTTTTAACATTCTCAGTTATATCTTTATATATAACATTCTGACTCAATGTCCTTTATTAGACACTTATGATACTTTGTTCAAAAAAAAACTCCTATGCCTTGCCTAATATTACTATTTATTACTATCTTCAATCATATTTTGCCAATAATAATTAATATTTCACTTCTTCAAATAGTTTTAAAGAAATCTTTATAATTTAAATTGTGACTAACTCTTCAATAAAAACCATGCTTAATCCATCATAAAACCTTTTCAAAAAGTATGTTAGTCGACATTTAACTATACAGTTCAATAAAATAAAAATCTGAACTTAATACTGTGGGTTTGATATATCACATTTAGCAAGTTAAAAAATATATCTATTGATATTTAGATCTTGCCATTATATTTTTAATATAATATAGATTATCTTAGCTTATTTTTGATCTCTTGATAGAATCGTAAATATTTCAAAATAACAGAAATATGAAATTCTTATATAACAATGATAGAAAAGTCTTATTTCAACGTTAAAAATATAAGCTTCATAAGAGAGTATGTACAGTAATTCAAAACTGATATTTATCTGCTTTTCTAAAAAAAAAAAAATAAAAAAGAAAAAAAAACATTAAGAAGAAAATATACTTAAATGTTACTGAAGACACTTTTTCACCTCTGACTAATAACATATTTTAGTATTTTGAATATTAAATAGTATTCAAATCATTATGTAAATCATCTTTTTCGTTTTCAAAATTAGTACCAACATCAGAATATAAAAGACTTTTTACTTTTATGTCAATTTTAATTATACTGGCACAAAAAAAAAAGCAAATATCCCGGCTTTGCATCAGTTTTCCTTTCAAATAAATCTGATTTACTACTCCAGCACTAATGCTTCTACTGATATCCTTAAGTTGAAGGTATAGATAAATTTCTTTGAAAAGTCAACTTCTTCTTAGCATTGTGACAAATTTTCTTAATTAATATATAGGGTATATGAGCACAGACTTTCACATGACCCACCGCTCTCCACACTATCTCATATCACCGATACACTTGAACACATATATGCTGAAAAGATAAATAATCACCAATAAACGTATTTCATGCTAAACCAGCAATCATCAGTTTGTCCAGATTACCATCTCTACACATATATACTATAAGTGTTCAGATATATATTAAGATAATCAATCTTCATACTTTAATGGATAGGCTTCAATCTACTCCCCACTCCAACTTTTCAACCATCCACCCAATTGAAAATCTGATGATGGAATGCTCGAAGGCCACCCTGAGGCTGAAATCTCATCTTCTCTCATGAACTCTTGACATTTTTAAGCTCTCATTGATTCTATGATGACTAGTCATTTATGCAATAACATTTTTAAAGGATTTTTTTTTTGTATTAAATAAAAATTAATCATGGGGCTTTCTACTATATTTTAATACATTAAAGTAATAATAATTGATGGTTTTACACATTCCTATAAAATTAAAGTTTGAATCTTAAATACATTTATATACATATTACCAATTTTATTTTATGTCATTTTGTTGAAATGACCAGACAACTAGTTGTATTTATATAATGGACTATTTCCATCATCTAATGTAAGTATTGAATGCCTTTAGAAAAATGTAACTTTTTTAAATATTCCAAATACATTCAACTGTTAGTAATAGTTCACAGGTTAGTATATGGGCAATATTTCAAGGTGTATTATTCTTCCCTCTTCTTCAGTTGAAGATATTTGGAATATTTAAATAAAGTTAAGTTTTTCTAAAGGCATTCAATATTTGTATTGGATGATGGAAATAGTCCAGTATATAAATACAGCTAACACACCACCATCACAAACCTTTAGAAAAAGACCCGACATATGCTTTATGTTACACTAATGATTAAAAAATTACATTTAAAATGTCAACGGTTTATTCATTTATAAATAAAATTACACTCCATACCAATTCATATTAATCACAAATTTTCAAGATCAAAATGTATGTTCTTTATGATAATTCATAAATCTCTTTAATTGCAACATAAATTGATTAAATGCAACAATGTTAATAATTCTTATGATTATTGAACCACTCACATTTTTCTGAAATGTAAGATGTGTCTTTTCCTTAATTAGTACCTTAGTTGAATCAATCAATTTTAAGTAGCGAATGATGTTCAAAATAGTTCCGTGATGATGGCATTGGAACATTAATTATATGTTGGACTATTTTCATTATCTAATATTAAATATTGAATGACTTTAGAAAAATTAAATTTTATTTAAACTTTTCAATTACCCTCAACTGTTAGTAGTAACACACACATTGGCATATAACATAACATTTTGAATAGTATTATTCTACTCTCTTCTTCATATTTACTGGCCTCACCAATTACAGTATTATCATGAAAATCAAACTTGGATCTTTAGATTCCTAAATATTGGATTTTATGTTATCATCTTCTGCCTTTGGCAGATTAGCGTACTTGGTTAAAACATTACATTAAATTCAATATTCATGAATTTAAAGGCACGGGTTCAATTCTCATAATAATACTCTCAAGCCAGCACTAATGTCATTTGAAGCATTGTATTATATGTTAACCTACAGTGGTATTAATAACAGTTAAATATATTTGGAAATTTTAAATGATGTTTGATTTTTTCTAGTTATTTAATATTTAATATTAGATGATGGAAATAGCTCAACATATAATTACTATTATTAGAAGTTTCTTTGTTTTTATATATGTTTTACCAGTGCATCCATCATGTCAATTTCATCATATTACAATCTTCCATCCATGCAGAAACTCAGATCATTTTCTCTTACTATGTTTGCTTTCAGAAAATAACCTCTTGTCAGATAAGTTAAATATACTAAGCATCTGATTGTCCATATCTCTAAATTGGTGCTTCCACTGCAACACTCTCGTGAAAGTAACAAATGGTTTCTTTCAATTTTACCACCTTCAGAAAAAATTAATAATCTTTGCATTTCAGATATATTTGTCCCTTTTTTTCATTTTTATCAGCATTATTCACATCTAATTCCATCACATCATAGCCATTATTACAACTTGCATAAGAGTGGGGTAATGTGAGAATATTACATATCTGACAGGTAAAAGTTGTTATCAAAATGCATGTATAATAAGGGAGGACAATGTGACTTTTTGTGCTGTGGATGGTTGTGATATGGTGGAGTCAAAATGAGGGATGCACTGGAGACAAAAACAGAACAGTTGAAAATTATCTCCTGTAACTGCATCGAGGATAATGATAATAATCAATTAAATAATAAGCAATTTGTATTACAATCATTAATATGAACTTAATATTTTATTATATTAGTGAGCTTAAAATATATATTTTTTAAAAATTGGACTCTTCAAAAGTAAAAAATTGAGCAATATGGATGTAATGTCCTAAACAATAAGAATGCCTATATGACAATATCTGAAGATGATTAGATGAATATAGCAAAGGATATAGAGAATTTTGAAACAGAAGTGAAACTCTCCATACAGTAGCACCACTCAGAGAAAGCCAGAGTAATCAATAGATGCAGAAAGGCTTGTGCATAAAATCCTTATCCCCAGACTAGCTTGTGGCTTTCATCAGTGAGGAGCCTTGGATCTGAGAGTCACAAGCTAGAAATTAGTCTGGGGATATTAGATGACTAGACACTAGATAAGGATTTTATGCATCCATTGATTACTCTGGTTTGCACAGAGGTGCTATTGCATAGAGAGTTGTGCCTCTATAAAAACAGCTTATGTAAGCAAACATAAAGAATAGTGATCATATGATGTTTAGAATTTTGAAAATATGATCACAAAAAACCTATCAGAAAATATGTGATGTGGATTTAAATATTAGTTTTGGGTAGATTGACTATTCTGTGGCAGAAAGAAATCATGTATTAAACCTTGGTGGGAAAACATCATAAAAATAAGACTTTTTAATATTTAATATTAATTATTAAATAAGTCATCATTAAAAAAAATTTCATAATTTTTTAAAGAGTGATAATATATTAATGATGCAAGAAGATTTTTATGTGATACTTTTGTGCAGAATGTAAATTGTATGCAGTGGAGATATGGACAAGAACAATAAAAAGGAGAAAATAATTATTAGTATCAGAAATGGTTTACTGTAGGAGATAAATGAAAAAAATCAAGACTGGAAAAAAGAACAAATCAAGAAATAAGAGAAGTAGTTGGAATAAAACAAATATGTTCTATGACAGTTATGAAAAAAGATTATCAAGTCAATGTTGTCATATTATAAAAATCAATGAAAACAGAATATTAGAGATGATTATTGATGTGGAAGTGGAGGAAAGAAAAGCACGTGCAAAGAAATGATAAAAAACAACCTGATCCAATAGTATGTTAAAGAGTACTCTGACAGAGACAGATGTTATGATAAAGAAATATGGAAAAATACAGTTTTAGTTGAGGTCACAATCAGTGGTAAAAAAATTTGAAAAAAAAAAAGATATTTGTAAAATTAGTTTTATTAAATCAAGTGACCATGTATAAGAATGAAATCTTATACAAATTAAGACTGATATCATTAATTTAGAAACTTTATACTTAGCAATATTTGAAAGTATTATAATAATTACATTTCAAAAAAGGATGTGTTTAATTTTTTTATCATGTTAATTTGATTTAATAAATAATAAGTAAAAATTGGAGTAAAAAAATACAAACTTTTAATAATTTTGTTTTTCACGAAAAGACAATCTTAAAAATCTTACATAACATGATTGTTTTGTTTACATTTTCTATATATATTTTTAATAAAATATAGAAAAAAAACTTTAATAAAAAATAAAATTTAATAAATTTGCGCTATATTTCATTCTTCACTGATCTAGTTTATTCATATATTTTTTATGGTGAAAAAAGTATTTTTGCAACCATCTGTGTTATAAAATATTAAAACAGGCTGTTTTGTTTACCCGTCTGTCTTCTCTTTTTTATTGTTATATCAAAAGAGGGGAAAAAATAGATATACTAACAAATTGGATTCTTCTAGAACAGAAAAACACTATTCTGATTATATTTCCAAACATCTTCATTATTAGTAGATGACATCAGAGTTTGTCTCAATTTGTTGGTTAGAATTTCAAATAGTCAATTTATGAAGGACAAAAAAAAAATAAAAACAATTTTGGTATTTTGTGATAAAAAGTCATTTTCATGAGAAAATTTCTGTGGCAGGATATTCTAATCACTCTTTCAGCTTTTATCTAACAGAGACTTTCTTTAAGTTACATTTTTATTAATATGGGTTCAGCTGTGATAAATTTTATTATCGTGTAATTTGAAATTTTTTAATATTTCTTTCGTTCTTTTTTTTCTATTTATTTGAAGAAATTTGAATATCTCTTGTCTACCAAAGAGGAAATTGCTATAAATTGCTTAATTTTTTTTTTTTTTGAATAAGTTTTTTTGCTCTTTTATATAATAAACAGTTTTAAACTGTCGATTTAAAATTTTATAAAATTAATTTTAAATGATGGAATAAGTAATAAATTTGATCAATTTAATCACCTGTCAAAATGATAAATTAATTACAGAACTATCTTATATAGATATTTATTAATACATTAAATATAATATTAATTTTTAATCGGTTACTTTAAAACAATTTAAGGCTTACTAATTATATAATTGACTGATCAAAATTGTATTTAAAAATTAAAAAATTTATTTATTAAGAATTAAATTTAAAATAAGACAATTTTGGTAAACTTGAGTCTTTTATAATTCCATACATTTAAATTCTTTGAATAATTTTAAAAAAAACAACTACCCCAAACTTTTTACAGCAATTTTACAAGAAATAATTTGTGAATTAAAATGGAAAACTAAAAAAGGAAATGTAAATAGAGATTATTTAAGTGATTTGAATTATACAGATGACATGGTTTTGCAAATAAACTTCAAAGTTGTAGGAAATGTTGTAATAGTTATCAAATTAAAAAAAAGTAGGACTAAAAATAAATACTAAAATGACTAAAGTAATGTTCAATGGATTTTTTAAAAGAAAATAAAAATTGATAATGATGAATTAGAAGAAGATAAGATCTATAAGTATCTTGATATATTATTAACATTGATGGAATCATGAGAAATGAAATTGAATTAAACTTGAATAGAGTGATTTTGTATTGATGTGTTTGGAAAAGGTTTTTAATAGATGTGTTTTACCAGTCTTACTTATAAATCTGGGTCTTAAACACTCAAACAGAAGAGTAATTCAGAATCTTCAGATTATGCAAAGAAGTATAGAGGCATATATATTAAGAATAACAAGAAGAGATTGAAAATGAAATGATGTGTGAGAGACAAGTATATATCATTGACATCAGTGAAAAAATTAAAAAACTGAAATAAAGATGGGATGAGCATATTGTTAGAAGGGGTAATGATAGATGGACAATTGAGGTCTTAAACTGGATTCTAAGAAATTATAAAAGACCTAGAAAAGTACCTTGTGTGATAAAATTGGATGAATTAAAGAAAGATTGTTGTGTAAAAAAAAAAAGATACTAACTATCGCCTAAGGTATATTAACCTTGGAGAGACCTTCAACCTGCAATAGATTTATAATGGGTGAAAATGGTGATGATATACATTAGGAAATTTATTTTTAATAATTTTTATTTTATTTCAAGAATATGAGAGGTTAAGGCTACTAAATTTTGTAGTCGTAATTATAAATTATTACTATAATGGGCTAAATTTTGGGGCTCAATTCAAAATAGTGTACAGAAATGTATAAAACTAGTCTTTATGTCAAAATTTTATATATGTTAAAATATTGTTTAACATGTATGACTACCTGTTCAAAAAATATGTCATATATGAGTCCTAATGCACTGACATGAACAAACATAGAGATGTTTTATTTTTTTTCAATGACATTCGGAGCAGTTGGAATATAGTGGAATCAGAGCCAACGTTTCTTGATGGATTATCAGATGGGTTGTTTTTCTTAACCTTCCCATGAGAAGCTTGATCATCACATGACATTTTAAGCAATTAACCATATGATTATTTTTTTAACTTGTCTAGAATCATTTAACTCATGAATTCACTAATTTCACCATTAGAATAAACCAATCAGTGATGAATTGGCAGACTCAATAACAAAAGATTTCTTTATCAATTGCCAAGTAAAGAATAAAAATTGAATCTCAGTTTAGTCGATATAAAAGTCTATAAAGAGTGATTTAATATTTGTTCAATTTTAATGAAAGATAAAGGTTAGTATGTCACTAAGAGTCTGTGGGAAGTATTTTTAATTGTTTTAGGCTTACAAATTGATAAAGATTCTTTTACTCAGCTTTTTAAATAATTAAATGTTCTCTGTGATAGTTTTTTTCATTATTAATGTTTCTTTTTGTAGTGGCATTTCTCACTTCAATTTCTACAAAATTTGAATCAATCACATATAAAAAATGTGTGTGAATTCAAATTTAATATTAATTTTACATCCACTGTAAGTAAATAACATTAGTATCTTACATTTGTATGCATAATCCAGTGGGTTTTCTTTTATTATTAATTAAAGTTTGAATTAATGTAATGCAGTCTGCTTTGAATTATCTTCAGGGATTATATTTGTGCAATCCAGTTTTATATCTTGAAAAATAGAAAGTAGTTACAATTCATTGCAGTCATAGGATACTACATCTTGAATAGTTTTGGGTATAAACATCTTCATAATTATTTCAGAGTGTATGTTTAGAGGTTGAGGTTGAGAAAACATTTGTTAAATGGAATATAGATTATTATACATTATAATATTCTATTTTATTAATTTGGTTTATTCAAATGTTAACATACTGCAGGCAAATAACATTTATCACCATGTTTACAATAGCCATTTTGTTTGGCAACTCTGATGACCAATTAAACTTTATCAAGAATGATGTGTTTTATTCGAGTGTTATAGTGCATTCTGGTTATCTTAATTAAACCTAATATTATGAGTACTTTTTCACAGATACTCTTCTTTTCAAAGCTGATTTTAGTTAGCTGAATTTATAATAAATATTTTATATAAATATTTTAAATGAAAGGAAATAATTAGAGATTACAATACAGATGAAAATAGTAATTAAAAAATAAATTGTTAAATTTTATAATGAAAGTTGAGAAAATAAGAGAGGAAAAAAAGGGTTTTAATTTAATATAAAAATAGATAAGTAGAGGGATTTGAACTTAGGATAATTCAGTCTATATTCATCCTCCACTCTGTTCCAAATAACTGATATACATGATCACATACATGTGAAAAGATAATGGATTCTCAATATATGTATTTTGTGCAGAACAAGTACTTGTCTGTTGGACCACATCATAATATCCTACATATATATACAATCAGTGCTCAGCTTATATTGAGATAGCAATTTCTTAAACTTTGATGGACAGTCTACAATCTTTTCACCCTTTCAACTAATCAACTATCATCTATTTCATTGAAAAACTGACAAAATACTTATATTAGGGATGCATGTAGTCATGTATACTGGTTGCTTGAGGTGGCATGGATAAATATAGATTAAAAAATTCTAAATGCAAATCCCTCTACTTACTTATATAAGAAACTTTCAGTAAAAGCAAATTATAAAAATAGTTATTTTTTATGAGATTTTAAATTGATATATTGTGGAAACTTAAAGGGTTCTACATTATATTTTGTATACTATATGTAGATGCCATGACAATGGCCATAGAAAAAATGATTGAAATGTTAGGATTTTATATTAAATATTTTTGTAAAATCAGTGAAATAAAACAAGCTTTGGTGAAAAAAAAATGGATGAAGTATGTATGATTTTAAAAAACTAGGTTTCATTTGTAAACAAAATTGGATAATTAGGATTTTGGAGTTCATAAATAAATGTCCTACACTGAAAAGAGTTTATAAAAGTTATATTAAAAGTCTATGGAATCTGAACATTTTAATTTCTTATTTAAGTTTTCATGACTGCATTTACAATATAATGTTTACAATACTGTGATATATAACAATATTGTGAATATTAATTCAAATTATGCTATTTATAGAAATTTCACCACCTTTCAAATAATAATACTTGATAAAAAAGTCAATCACACTTTGCTAGACCTATGTTTCTAGTTTCAAGGCTATATTGTATTTAATTAATTAAATTAAATAATTACATATTATGATCCTCGCCTTTGGCAAGAAAGTTGGTATTTCATTATTGCTGATACTTACTAAAAAAAAATATTTTTTTTAAGGAAAGTTTATTAAATTAAGTGTGACTATAAGTTATCTAACATGATTAACTCAGAAAAGCTAATAATTAAAATATTTCTGTTTTAATGCATGGCTTTGCTAAAATATTTTAAACATATATTTCAAGCTTGTGTTTATGAGTTAAATCTAGAATGTAGCTAGACATATTAAAGTTTAGATTATTAATATAAGTTTAATAGATGAGTGTTTGGAGTGGCTAACACTGACTAAGTATGTTAAAATTTAAGTAATAGTTATTAATACATTGTACAGGCTTAAACCTGCATTTATATATGTAATATATGCGGGATTCGAACTCAGACTTTCACACAACCCAGATTTATTATTTCAACTACTAGTTATGTTTTAATATACACTAGAAATATATATTAGCCTGGGTAAATGAGTTATTTGATTTTTATTTAAAATAAGAGATCATTATTATTATAAAATAATATATTATTCAAAAAATATATACAATTCAACTTTCTTAATAGTATCATTATTTTATTTGTAACTATTTATGGGTTTTTTTACCTTAATTTTGGAAATGTAAAACCTTACCTTTTGTTATACAGGTATATGTATTTTATAATAAAACTATCTATTGAAAGCTTTTTGGACTAACATAAATAAAATAAATTACTATTCCTAATACAGATGTTAATAGCAAGGAGTCATATATAATTAAAAAGCGATTTAAAATGTAATCAAATGGTAAGTCATTCAGAAATTATATAGCACAGACATCTGAAATGATATCTTGACCTTTGATCTATGAATATTTAGCTCTCATGTCTATTATTTTGACTCTTAAAAAATGGGGTGACTAAATAAGCTCTTGTATTTGTAGATTTAAATAATAATTTTTAATTTAAAACACAGCCATAGTAATATCTCTATAAGATTAAATTAACTAGTAATAATCTAAAAACTTTTTTTTATCTGGAACAGATATTGGAAAGATAAAATTATTAAAAGAAACTAAACAGATGCATTATTCAAAATTGGTTTAGAAATTTGAATCAATATTGGTTTTATAGTAACATTTAGATTAGTAAGCAATGGATAAGGCTGCAACATGTGTTAGAGTGTAACCATACCTAAGAATGGTCCTAAAGCTTTGGATTTGAAAAAAAAATCAATTTAATAAAAATGTATGTCAAAAGGTTGTGCTTATAAAAGCATTTCTCAACCTTTTGGAATTTACAGATGATTTATACTAGTATTATTGTATATTGTTAAATAATTCTTTATACTGAAAATTGTCAGCTGTCGTTATTTATTTTGAGCTATTCTATGTAATATTTATTTTTTAAAAAAAGCTTCATGTAGACGGAAGTAAAAAAAAGAAAGCAACTTGTCAAATAAATATATAAAATTGCATCCTGGATAAAATTTTATGTAGCTTAATTAAGAGAACAAACAGGTGTTACTGACCTCATTGAAAAAATTAAAAGATTGAAGTGGAGTTGGGCTGGACATATTGTTAGAAGAGATGATAATAGATGGACAATTGAAATTTTAAACTGGATTCCAAGAGATTGTAAAAGGCCCAGAAAGAGACCACATGTGAGATGGATGGATGAAATAAGAAAGTGTGCAGGGGTGATGTGGAGAAAAGAAGCTGAAGATCGGAGAAGATGGATTAAACTTGGAGAGACCTTCATCCTGCAGTGGATTGATAATGGTTGATAATGATGATGATGAATTAAATTTACTGCCTACATTCAAAATCAATTCAGCATTTTAAATTTTTAAATTTTGAAAATTGTTCACTTTGAAAAATCATTAACATAAATTATAATTATAATGATATTTTTTAGGATATATTTTTATTTAAAATAAATAAAAACAAACAATAATATGTATATTTTTTAATATAATAGTTTATCAATAAGTTACCAAATAATACAGGGAAACTTTCATTATTATCTTTTAATATTAGGTTTATAAAATATATTCACATATAACAAGAAAAAATGAAATTTTGTTACTTGTATCATGATTATGATATTCAGTTAGGATAATATCCATTTTTTGATTTAAATTATGATTTTAAAAAATGCCATGACATCTACTCAGATATATATATATTGTGCTGGACGAAAAATTTTTGTTTCGTATATCCTGACCATGAGGGCGCCACTAGTCCGAAAATCGGAACTAGACATTTATTTTAAGGGTGGGCAGGATATACGAACATGAATGTGCCAGACTAAACCCAGGGAGAGCAAAAGCTAATGAATGTGGTTCAGACAATTGAGAAAACACTGAGACAAACGTCAGCCAAAATACTTATAAGAACTTTTTAAATTTATTAAACATAAAAACAAAATAAACATGGAACTTGATACATTTACTTAGCAGATCTTAACATTGAGTGTATGCGAGCAGAACTACATTAAATACCCAGGCAGACAAGTTCATTTCTTATCTATAACACAATAATGGCTTATATCTTCTTGCTAGCGGTTCCCCCAACCAATTCCCTTTTCCCTATAGAGATTTAGTAAGATGGATGTTTGTGGAGAATAAGGGGACAGCGCAGACGAGCTTTTCTTAGTCCAGAAAAGAAATGTTGGAACCAAGAATGTCATAATTCTGAAAAATGCTCATGGACAAGTACATTGAAACGAGCCAAGGTTAATCTCACACAAGAAAGAAACATGAATTACGCAATCTGAATTATAGCAAATAAATCTCTACCAAAAACAAATAAATCATATAACCTAGAAATCGCTAGCCAAAACCAAGTTTGATTCAGTTTAACGCCGAAGCAAACAAACAAACAAAAATAAAAGAAAACTACTAAGGTCGGTCTGAGCATTTAACAAGGGTTAATCATAAAACTGAGAAATTATTAAGCATATAAAATATCACTCGCCCTAAGATTGAAAATCTTGCTACTAAGATTGTAATGTAAAATAAACAAAAATACATTAATATTTAAATTGATAAATTACACATCGTAAATATAATTTCTTTTTAAGATTAAGCTGAGATTTGTGAGAGACTTAATTAGAGATTTAGCCCTGATTTTGATATGGAAAGGTAAGTTACCTCGAGATAATATTAATTTCTGTTGTTCACACAAAGCTCAGTTTATAGAGTCCTCTACAATGGATGTCATTTACTACAGGTTCAGAAGTCTGGAGGCATTATCGGGATCCACTCTGGACTTGACAGTTAGGTCATGATGGAAGTCACAATTTGGAGCTCCGGAGGTTCATCTTTGGAAAGGCTCAGCCCATCATGTTGTGGAGATTCTTCATGGCATATATTACAGGCATGGCATCTGAATGACTGCTATTATCATGGCAAATAGAGTTATTGTCGGTCAATGGAAATTCAACTTGGTGATTCCTGTGGCACCAATATCAAAAAAAAATTTAGTCACTTTCACAATGCAACAGTTCAATAACAGCTAAAATCTGGATCCATCCTCAATAAGAAGAAGCTGAGCAATAAAAACTGAATGAACAGAATAGTCTCTTTGAATCCTCCTCTCTAATCAAACAAAAAAAATAAATTACCCAACTATTTATGTCCTTCCTTATCTCCCACACAATCTTAATTAGAAAAACAATATCTTACAGGGCTTAATCTTACAAAAATGATTATTATTTTTTTTATAAAAAAAAAATACAAAACTAAATCTCAGCTTTAAAATACATCAACATTAAACTTTTTTTTTAGTTTAAATAAAATACATATAAGAGCACTAATTAAACTTTGTTTGCTTTTAATTATTTTAAAAGAAAACAAGCGTCATAAAAAAAATATTTTATACTAAAATCAACTTAGAATTAAAAATATAAGATTTCAAAATAAATAAGTATGTGTGTTATTGCACATATAAAACTTGTTTTGGTTTTTTTTCTAATTTACATGATAGAACCCTTGAATCGGATAAAGTATCCAGTTCAATATATATAATAAATCAATGATTGCATATTAAGTCTGAGTTCAAACCCCCTATAATTACATATTGGAGTGCAGGTATGAAAAAGCCTGTACTGTAGAAAAAATTCAAATACTAACTGAAATAGTAAATCAATATAAACCAAAGCTAGACTACTTCAGCAGTACCACATGTATTTATAAACACACAGTCTGAAGAAAGTACAATAGCTAAAAGCAAACTTCTTAACTATTAAACTTCAAGTTGATAAGTAAATATATCGATATCCAAACAATTGTAAATACGAAGCACGAATTTAAATAGATTAGATGTTAGTTTCTAAATAAATTTATTAAAGGCTACATTAGGTTACATTGTTATAATAATTATGTGTTCAGGTGCTTATTACTTTCCCTTTTTTTAAATATGGAAAAAAAATTGATTTAGTCCATATTTAAAGAATGTGTTGATTGTTGTTGTAGATCTTGTGTTACTTGTAGTTCTTGGGGATTTGAAATAGCTTCCAGGTCTCATCGTACATGAACTTGGATGACAGGATTTTGTCTCTTTTATTATTTTTTTGATTCTATTGGATAAAGCATAGATTAGATCTTAATAACAAATAAACAAACATATTTCAAGTTTTGTATAGGAAGTGCAATTAATAAATAATCAATTTTCTCTGAAAAATTAACCATACTAACTATATGTGATGTGATGTGATGTACTGTAGCTTCTCCTTAAACGAAGTCAAGAATCTCTCAGCAATTATGCCCAGAGAAACCTGTTAGCCACTTTTATAATTGAAATGGAAGTAACTCCACCTGCCACTGAGTTGTGTAAATATAAAATAAACTAAAAAAAGATAGTTTGTTAACAATCTATGTTTTAGTTCTGTTATTATATAAGAGTAGTTTATTGATAAAGTTTTAAACCAGGGAGTGATTTCTGTCTATTATTTAAATTTGCGTGCATAAATTTATCAATTTAATAAATAACATACACAAGTTATTAAAAATAAAATTTCAACATTAATTTGTTTTTAAAAACTCCTCATAAAATATCACAGCATATATCTATGCCAGAGATAAACTTTAATATACGATGACTAATGATAATTATTACTATATTTTTCTAGAGCATCAAAGTTGTGGGTGGGCAAAGTGTGACACTTGTAAATCAAAAAGTAATTATCTTAGAGATGTTACCATAAGAAATAATTTGCTGAGCTCTAATGCAGCTGATGAAATTGAGCATTTAACCTTAATGAAGTACATGATTTAAAAATTTGTGCTCTGGACACATTTTCTCATTTATATTTTATTTCTGAGATCTAATTTTTGGCTGAAATATTAAATTGTGAGGCTTCATATATATATATATGTGTGTGTGTGTAATCTTATAATTAAACAGAAATTTTGAAAAGGACAAAAAATATAATCATCACTTATCCTCATAGTCTTTGTCAACTAATTATTTGAAAGGTTAACCCTCCCATAATTCCATGATCTTAACATTTGCTGCCTGCCTATTGATTAAGTCTTGCTTGTATTAATATATTAGCATAGCTTTCTTTATTTTACTTTGATTGTTATTTCTTTCAGTTTGCAATATTTTTAGATTATTATAATTGAAATTGAAACCATATAATCATGATTTATTATGGTTGTAAAAAATGAAACCGATACACTATTATTACCTTTGCAATTTTGTTTCATATTTTGACTTTTTTCATAACATGTGCTCTTTAATTCTTTTACTCAATGTACATCTCGATTCTCCTATATATCTGCTACCACACCTACATATCCATTTATAAATGATGCAATTTTTATTTATAAATGAGGTTTTATCTTTAGAGTTATTTATTAATTTATTTAATGTAGGAGGTGCATAAAATGCAATGTCACATATATCTTTATAAATTTTCCTTATAAAATTTTCTTGTTGATTTGAAATATATGGTATTGATATCCAAATTTTTTTATTAGTAAAAGAATCAACTTTATTATTAATATTTTTTATTTTTATATTTATATTTCTTAAGGAAAATTTATAAAGGTATATGTGACATTGCATTTTATGTACCTCCTACATTAAATAAACTAATAAATAACTCTAAAGATAAAACCTAATTTATAAATAAAAATTGCATCATTTATAAATAGACATGTAGGTGGTTAGTGGATATATAGGGGAATTGAGATGTACATTGGAGAAAAGAACTAAAGAGCACTTGCTGTTATTAAAAAGGATTCGAAATACAAAACAAAAATGCAAAGGTAATAATAATGTATCGGCTTCTGTTTTTTATGACCATAGAAGGAAAATACAGAAAGCTATGCTAATATATAAATACAAGCAAGATTTAATCAATAGGCAGGCAGCAAGTGTTAAGATTATGGAATTATAGGAAGATTAACCTTTTAAAGATTTAGTTGATAAAGACTTCGAGGATAGTCGAAAGCACTTCTATGTGATTATTATATTTTTTGTTCTTTTCAATATTTTTGATTACTGTATTATTAATATTTAATTATAAGATTACGTATATTGTTTTGAAGAAATACACACATCAATTTATATTATATTATATATATATATATATGATTCCATTCTTGCTATTAAAAGGTGTGAAGGTTGCCTTGACAGCAGTGAGAAATATTGATTACTATATTTTACGGTGAATGTTTAGATGGTTACTGGTTGGAACTTAATTATATATATATATATATATATATATATAAGGACTTGAAATGAGACTTTCAAGCTCCCCACAGCTATCCATTCCATCTTATACAACTGATACACATAATCACATACATGTGAAAAATATAAATGATCTCCAGTATATGTACTTCATGCTAAACCAGCACTCATCAGTTGGGTCAGATCACCTTCTCTTACATCTATATACAATCAGTGCTCAGTTTTTACTTCAAACTTTAATGGAAAAGCTTTAATCTTCTTCAAGTCTGAGGATGAAACACTCAAAACTCTTGTTGATATCAATATTATTATCATACCCATGTTAACCTTAAGTTACTCTGACCCCTCCCATACAGCACCTTAATATGTTCATTTAAATATATAGAAGAGGGTTGGGCAGAATACAGGCTGAAAATGTAATATTTAGATACATATATATGATCTATACTAAACTTATTGTAAATAGAAAGCCTTGAACTCAGACTTGCAAACTGTCCACAACTATTCACCCCATCAAGTATAACTGACAAGAAATACATATATTGGAGATCATTTATTTTTTCATATGTATGTGGTCATGTGTATATAAGATGGAGTGGATAGTTTTGGGAGTTTGAATGTCTGATTCAAGTCCTTCGATTTACATTAAGTTTAGTATAGATAATATGCATGTATTTAAAATATTATATATATATATATGTGTGTGTGTGTGTGTGTGTGTGTAAAGAAAAAGAATATCTATTTACTTTATAGAAACTTGAACAACTTTGTCATTGGATTTATTTTAACAATATAGAGGACTAATTAAAATTTATGATGTGTTTCTGAATATTAAGATGCTATGATAAATTGTGTTAAAGAAATAGCAAGTAGTGGGGAAATACTAATCATAATTACCAAGTGTTATCACTTTATAATAAAATCCTTTAAAATAGTTATCCACATTCAGGTTTAGAAAATTCACAGGGGTGGCAAATGTATATATATATATTGAAACAGTAAGGTCTGCTTTGCAGATCTTCGTTTCACCTTTTCTCACCTACTTTCTACCCTCATACTTAGTTTGAACCCCAATCTATCATAGTGTTTCTGCAATACACTTATATACCGAAAATCCCGCCTAATTTTAAACCACGAGCACAATGCTCGTATTATATATATATAACTTATTCCCAAATAAAATAAAATATTATGAATTATGTATTTGTTCACATAATTTACATTTATTTAAAAGTAGGTTATATAAGTTGTAATTGCGCACACACTATGATATGCATTTTAAAACATATCAAAATTATAAATTGTTAAAGTTATTTTGTTTGAATCTATTTGCAAATATATTACTGTCGTAATATATTTTGATTTAAAATAAAATTCATTTAGTAAATATTCGTTTAGTAAACAGATTCAAATATTGCAATTTAAAAAGTAAAATCATTTTCTTTAATTTAATAAAAGTTATTCCAAATATTTCTGTTTAAATAAATCAGGGACAATAGTTTAATTAGTTAATGTTCTATAAGTTTATCTAAAAACAGCAGATGTCCACTTAAGGTTTTCTTTAATTAATAAAAGTAAGTTTTAATTAAATCTAGTTTGTAATCCGAATGTCAACAGGGAAATTAACAAAAGAAATTAATTAATGTTGAATTCCTTTAGACATTGGGATAGATTTAATTACAGCTGATAAGTCCGATATATTTTTGCAATGCTCCAGGGCAGTTCTATTGTTAACGTCTACTATAAAAAGAAGGGTTTTCTTTTGTTCTCCAGTTTTTCTTCTAATGTTTCTAAGAAAAATCATTCTGAGTTCTATTCTAGTAATTTGTAAATCTTGACATGACAGAGTAGACACAAGAAGGCTATTTCTCTCCAGAATGGTCATCTGCTGCTGTAGACCATCGGAAGTTATCACACAGGGAACCCCGGAACTGCTGCTGCTGCCAATTATATGAACATTTCCAGATTTTGCTGTTAAATTATATAAAAACCTGCCGACCATCAATCTACCTAAATGCTTCTCCAGAGGTAACCCTAAATTAACCCAAGAGCTCTTGTGATAACTAACATGCTATAGCTATTTAAAATTGTTTTCCTTATATTTCACATAACTTCATTATGTATTTCTTTAACGTGTTAATATAATATAATCATCAGTTTTGCTCTATCCTTGGGTTAATATTTTCTATTTATAAAGCTTTCTTTTATTTTATTATGATAATGTGTCAGAATCGTCTTTGACCGAGTGAACTATTCCCTTTATTGAAACTAAGATGCCTCTATAAAGGCATATTTTAAATTTCTAAATAATTTCCAATTTTTATTATCTTGCAAATCACTCGTTCGAGGGCGATACTTTTCTTTAATATATAATATAATCACATAGTTTAAAATCTACATGTTATTGATTTTAATCTAATATGAGAGTATGTGCGTTAAATGTGTCCCCTAATGCATGATTGCGTATATAAATCTATACTTAATTTTCAAACCCACAAGCATGCATTTTCCTATTTTACTTACCATGTTCTACTTTAATTACAAAGTTCATCATTGACGTCGAGAATGTGCGGACCCTTTTAAATGAATTTCTGGGAATTTGATTGGGCATTTCTCTTAATCCAAGTAAAACCCATTCACTATGTTTTGTATACACTCATCTCGTATTGCTGGTAAATGAATTGGTTGTTGAGACCACTTTGTTTTATTTTTCCAAGGATTCTTTACACGGCTAAGGCCGTTTTCTTCGCCTTTTTGTGATTTCCAGGCAGAGTATGTCACCAAATGACACACCTGGGAATTAAACACAATCGTCATCCAGTCGCTAAGTTTTGGCTGTTCATAAAATACTCTCCTATGGGTTAGCGGCAATATGCCCTCCGTAATCATTCCGGATATTCAATATTGTTTTATTTATTTTACAAAGCATCCGTGACTTAAACGTGTCACACCCTCCAACTTTAATAAATTTATTATCAGCAATACTGACCTCCCAATGCAATTCTATTATTATTATTCTCAAATAAATGCTTTGATCACATTCCCACTTTGTTGCTTAGTAAGCTTTTGTCCGTGCTATTCTCGAAATCAATAAATATTTTAGAACACTTAATTTTCAAATATTTTCTTAGACTTGTATAATTACTCAAAGCACCTCACACATGTTCCTATCTCATCAAACACATTATCGTAATGCTATTAGCCCAAGGATTAGAATATATCACTTTGCTTTAAAACCTTTTGTCATTTATTGAAATTAATGCCAATAATTATTTAATACGCATCCCTGTCTCATATAAGCAGACAATGGCATTATATATATAATTTATATGAATAAATTTTGTGAAATTATTTAAAACTAAATTTGATCTCTTATTTTATTTGATTCCTATCACTGTCTCGGTCTATATATATATTTTCTGCATTTCTTTTGTAAATCCATAGACGTTAATTAGCCACCCAAACGTTTTTTAGTATAGAGTCTTTTGTTTCTCCCTGACCACCAGGCACCGGTCAAAGGTCATACTAGCAGTGGCATCAGATGCATTGTCATGTAGATGGTGCTGTGAAATTTGGGCTTTAGATTCGAACTTAGTATATCTAGAAGGCAACCCCTCCTAGAATGTTCAGCTTCATGTCTGGGGTTTGAATTCTGCAGTGGGTTAGTAAGAAGACGATTCTGACTGTTACAATATACATTCAGGCAGAAAGCTCAGTAATATTTTTTAACAATTTTTAAATATTAATTATAACCAATAACAATGTAATTATAAAAATTATAGATGAATCATATATTATTGAAACCTAAAAAACTGCTGCTCCAAATGAAAGCTATGTCTAAACTAACTTTCACATATCTGTAAACTATTATTAAAAAAATGGAATGGTGTCACCCATTTCTTTTGATAAAATAATGAGTGGCATCATTTCACTCTTTTTAGTAATAGTATGTCAAATGTTGTTGGGACATTGTTATGAATTATTTGCATTTTATAGTTTTCACTAAGTTAAATGCCCAGTCTGTCTTGGTGCATCTTAGAATGAAATTACAAAGTCCATGGATAATAGTTCACTTCTAGACCTCAATCTTGCTATGAACATCTGAGCAATATATTACTTTTTATTTTTTTTAATAAATAAGTAAATTCAATCTGATATCATAAGTCTCCATGATATTTTTATTATATCACACTCCATATGTACTACAAATATCTTGTTATATATTTTAACTTTTTAAAGTCTGAAAGGTTTTTAAAATGTAAAGTAGTTGTTTAAATTTTACCAGTTTTTCCGTATTTGAAAGTGATATACACAAAAATATAAATGATAGTCTAGATTTGAAATTTAAGGATTATTAGTACTTTTAGTTTGTTAAAAATTGACTATGACTTTCAAACACCTGAGAAATAAGTCACAGTCTTATTTTTATCTGTGATATGTGAAATGTACATATTTTATACATACAAATAGATATAAACTTGTCAAGCATTGTTAGCCGAGAGGTCATCGCATCTGCCTTGCAAGCAAGTAATTGTTTGCAGACGGTTGTGGGTTCACGTCCTGACTGATGCCATGACATATGAGAAAGAAAAAAATAGATATAAACTTTTATTCTATTTTCACAAAATTGCTACTATCAAGCTTCTGAGAAATAAAAATAGTCATTTTTTTATTAATGTTAAACTTATATTTTCAAGCTAATATAATCGCTGCACTGGTTTTTGTATGACAGTGAATTGCTTAACCATATCCTTTAAAATTATTTTACAAGCATGAATCACTATTTAATGTTTTTATTTTTTACTAACTGTTATAATAATAACATTTCGTGTGTTAACATTTTTTTTTTACATTTTCCAAATAATTAGACATAGTTTGTTTAATGATTTGTAACTAAAAGAAAAACTTACTAATTCGTTTTACTTCCACAAGCAAGAGAAGATAAAGTTAATTTATACTAGAATTTTTAAAAAAAATTCATAAAAATATTAATAGTAATATTTCATCATTCTTAGTGTATAATTTTTACATCATAGAAAATTCTCCCAACAAATTTCATCTTCATTGATTAACTTGAGATATTTATCATAGTGAATTTTTACTAGAGATTGCAAAAAAAAAAAATCTGATTTTTATTATGGAAATGAAATAGATATGTTTTAATAAAATGGTTTTTAAACTGTTAGAATTTGTATTAATAAAAACACAGAATTCTCATTAAATTTGTTTAAAAAATAAATTTGAACTAAGTTTTATTTTAAAAACTTTTATCACGTTTGCTTCTCAATTAATTTTTGAATTGAATATTTAACTTAATGCTGAGTTTCAACATTTTACAATACTTTATCAAAAAAATATAAAACGATATTAACAAATAAAAAAATATAAACGATTGTATCAAAATAATGATAAATTACTATTATTGTTTTTAAAACAATTATTATTCAATTTTTATTATTGTTGTTATTAGAACTTGAAACGAAACAAACAACTACTCCCATTGAAAGATATATCTAAACTAATTCCCAAACGTTAATAAACTATTTCTAAAATAAAAGAAATAATACTATTCATTCCATTAGCTTTTTTGATATTTAAACTTAATGTACTAATGTTGTTATAATATAGGTAATAAATAAATAATAATATAACGATTTATATGTATATGTGTTCTTGTGGGAGTAAATTTCTCTTCACACATACGCTATTAAATTGATATTAAATAAGACGTATTCTTCCATCAATAAGTATTTTTAAACCAACCCTTATTCACCACGCTTAAATCAGGGCTTGATTTGTCAATTAAAATATTAGGCTCAAATAAAATCAAGCCCTGATTTGAGCATGGTCGATAAGACAGTTTATTTAAGAATAAGCTCATGCTTTTAAAACACTTATTGATGGAAGAGTGTGTGTCAATTTATTACCAATTTAATGGCGCAATTGCAAAGAGCAGTAATGTTGTAAATAAAAAAGTAAAATGTCTTTTGTTTTGATTTAGATACAATGTAAATAATATGAAATCACTATTCAACTATTTGAAGAATCAAGGCATACCTTGGTTTTAACAATCCCTAGATATCAAATGAAGTGTCAGCCAAATGTAGCTATAAATAAATTAAACAATTATAGTTGAATATGTGTAAGTAGTTCATGATCCATGGTTACATATTGGTGTCAAATCTTACAGTAGAAAAATATAGTCGACATTTTCTACTTTCACAATCAATCAAAATAACATCTGTGATTTCAAACAATTTCCAATTATACTTTTATTAGAATTTTTCTATAACCAGGTTTTTATACAGATTTAAAAATTCATCTCTTAAAAGGGGATATAAACTATACAGTCTTAAACTGTGTAAAAAATGATAACACCAATTCAGGACTGCAATATCAAATATGATAATCACTGATTAATTAAGCTACTGCAGTTAATACTAAGTAGAGAGCTGCTCCTGCTTTATCAATGAAAGAATATAATGAACAAATTTTTATATCTTCTATAACAAAGAATAAAATATGAAATAAATATCTAAAATAATCAAGAAAATACCGCAGTATAGATGATTAGGCAAAATGTTGCTTTTTTTGCAATAAAAAATAATAAAATAATATTAGGATATGCTATTAGATAGTGTGTGAATGTATCAAAAATTATGGCAACTTAAATGAAATGTCAAATTATTCATTTAATTGTTTAATTTATAAATACAGTATAACCTGTTTCATTGGGTTTCTCATTACTGTGAATATTAGTAAACTCATGTTGACAAAATTATTACATTAAATGTAATTCAATAAATATTTATTGCATGTAAAAAATATTGCTCTTTAAAAATGTAGCATGGGATAAGTATAATGTTTTAACATTTTCAGTGTGATATCAGTACTTTTAACCAATATTGATGCACTTCAAATCTGTCTGAGTTTAATTTAATTTTGCCAATCCATAGACATACATTCTCTCTCTCACTCTCTTTCTGTTTCTCTCCTTCTCTTTCTCTCCCTCTCTCTCCCCTTTCGCTTTCTCACTCTCTCCCTCCCTCCTCCCTCTCTCTCCCTCTCTCTTCCTCTCTCTCTCCTCCTCTTTCCCTCCCTCTCCCTCTCTCTCTCCCTATCTCTCTCCCTCCATTTCTCCCTCTCTCTCTCTCTCTCTCCCTCACATCTGCAAACTTTTTTATTTCATACATGCATCACTCCAATGGTTTTATTCTACATCTTTAGAAAACTTTTAGAATTTAGTTCAAACTTCAACTCCCCAACTATTATCTTTCCTTCTACAAATATGGACATCCCCTCTCACTTTTAGCCTTTTAATTCTATTAATGGTGTGAGTAATGTGTTTGATCTCTCACACATTTCACTTTTGATCTCTTTTTTTGTTATTCCCAATATACATCTTTCTATTCTTCAGTGATTAGTCTGAAGTCTCTTTATTGCTTTTCTGTTGCATCCAAATCTCAAATCCATAAATAAAAACTAGTAAAACATTTGTATTAAAACTTTTTCTTCAAATACATAAATATTTTCTTTTAATATAAAGTTATTTTTACCAAAACCATTCCATCCAATTTTAGTAATTATAATTTTATTTGTATTAACAATCTTACCAAGATATTGTAGTCATTCCTTAATTTTTTTCATCTGAAAAAATCCATTCTATATGACCTTAATCTTTTTAGCATTTATCATTAATACTATATATTCTTACTTTCATTTGAAAACTTTTGCAGCATTATTTGAAGGAAAAAATACATAATCTTCAAAATTTAGACAACTTAAATAATCTGTGTATATTTTTACTTTATTAACTTCTCATTTTAATCCACAAAATGTATTAGAGATATAAATCACCCTTCACATATTGTTGTCTTTGTAATATAATCACTGCTATTGTATTTTCATAAATATTTTTCAGAATATGAAATATCCTGGTTCTATATCTTGATTGCTAAAAACTTTAATTAGTGGTAAAAGATTTATAGGATCAAATATACAAATCCAAGACATAATGGTAACTCAAATTCATTTAATCTTTCTATAATTTCTCACATTATTTGAATGTGATCTAATTATTTCTAAATCCAGCTCATTTTATAAATTGATTTAACTCTAAATTTAGCTATAAATGAGTTTTATTATCATATATAAAGATCTTGTATAGAACTGACAAAAGATTGCAAAGCCTGTAATTTCTTAAATTTTCTTTATTATCATTCTAAAATGTCAATATTAAAACTGCATTCTTTCAATCATTTGGTAGAACTTTTTAATTTACACATTTAATATAACTTTTGGCATTTTTCTTATTTCTTCACTTGCTTCTTTTAAGAAACTCAAGAGATATAGAAATTATACAGGTCGTTCTGTTTTTTTATTGTTTTTTTTTTGTACAATATTTTATAAATCTCTTGCTCAGATTTAAATGTTGTCAGTTGTTTTATTAATATTGAATTTTTTTTCCTTAGCTTAATTTTTATAGCAAGCCAACTTTATTATTGCTTAATATTTACATTTTAATATATTCTTTGAGCCAATTTATAATAACTATTATAATTTTAATAGCTTTAAAAGTTATTTTAATAATTTATTTATAATGCTTTAAATCCATAAGTAATTATGTGATTTTAAAATGCTTATTTTAAACATATCTTTACCCTAAAATGTTAATAAGTTAATTGTAAATCATTAAGAGTAGAATTATCTTAATTTAACTATTAATGTGCTAAAAGTTCAATACTAGTTATAATCTAAAAAACAAGTTTAAATCTTTCATTTTAAGGTATTAATATTTAAATTATCTGTTAATAAAAGTGCATTTTTATTTTAATAATGTATTAATAAAAAGTATGCCTTATTTAGTGATAATTGTGATAAAAATTAGTTTAAATAATTTTTTAACTAGTTAATTGAAGAACATTAAAAAAATCATTTTATTAATTAAGCTATCTACTTTAAGTAAAAAATGCATTAGTGTGTGAGGATGCATGATGTGTAAATTTTTATCTTAATTTCATCGTTAGTTTAATATTAGAAATTATTTTAAAAGTCTTTGTTTTAAAAATTATTACTTAAAAATGTTATAGTAACTTAACTTTTTTACTTCCAAAATAATAATATATTTTATTTTAATTTATTTTAAATTTTTTGAATAAATTTTTTTACCTCAACAACCAATAATATAATGCGGTTAAAGGTTAAATCAGTTAAAGAATGTAAATATATTTAAAGGAATAATGTAGGATAATATTATATTTGAAATAATGTAATATGTTAAGTAATATTTTATTTTATTATAAAGTTGTAATAATTAATTAATGTCTAAACAGACATGTAAATTCGTTTATTTTTAGTGATTTTCCCAGGATACTAATTACTTTGTAAAATTTAATAACTGTAGGACAAAGGTGAATACAATGGATGTCAATTTCATTTGTTAAAAATCAGACACATGATGTCTCTTATATAAATAGAACTAGTGAACACTATCTCACACTTTCCTACTTGTTTTTAGTTATTTCCTTGTTCATTTAATTGTTAAATTTTATTAAGTTTTAATTGCTTCTAATAAATTTTTGTTTGTTTTAACAGTTAAAATATGAATTGCTAAATAATTTTATCCAGGCTCAGAAGATTTAAACTGAAGCTTCCAATACTTAAAATGTACAATTGTGGGGAAATATAAACATCATATGATCACCAATACTGTATGGAGAGTTTTGCCTGTGGGGAAATATTATGGAAAGATCAATATTTAATAATGATTAAATTATTTTTATATGACATGTATTTTGATGGATTTCTGCATAAAACATCATTGTTGCATAAATACTTTTGTAGATTCTAATTTACTTGTTAGAAATAAATATTATAAGTTAAATTTATTCTATATGAAAATATTAAGACTGCTAAAAACTTTACACTATTTAAGTTTTTGTAAGAAGTCTATATTTAAAAAAAAAATGCTCTTGCTTAATTAAAATTAAAAGGTTTATACTTTGAAAGGAGGTTTTCTTTAGATTTTATGATTTTAAAAATGATAGACTATTAAATTTCATATTGCAGAACCTGCCTTGTAATAGAAAAAATTTATAAGTGTGTTAATTAAATTTAATTATGCTCTGGCAAGGAAATATTTCATTTAGGCCAAACTGATATTTCTTTAAATTATTAAAATGTATTTAAAATATACATTAAGGGGGGATGGCTTATTAAAATTATTATAATGTATGTTTTATACTCAAATACATTGATTTGAAAATAATAATACTCATTTATTTAACAAAATAAATTATTTTAAATGCTATTATATTTAAAATGACTTTTACTATTGGTGTCAGTTGGGAGGAGTCTATTCACTCACTGGATACCATTATTGTATTGAATTCAACAAATGTAAGAAAAAACATTTTCCTAAATTAATAATTAAATTTATTGACTTTTGATACTTTATAGAAGCTTATTTACTTATGATATACAATTGAAAGATAATATTAATGAACAATGTATTCAGATGTATTATTATTTTTAAATTATTTGATCTTTTCAGCAGCAACTAGAATAAATATTGCAGATAATTTGAACATGAATGCTTCTGAAATTTATTATTATAAGCTTATCCTGTTTTGTTATAAATATCTAGTCTTCTCTCTTGTCATTATTATTAGTAAAGAATCTGCTCTATTAAGGAATTCATTGTTTCTCAAAGAAATAAATACTCCTCAATTTGTCAGTGACAGCCGCTTTACAAGCAATTGTCCTGGGTTAGCGGGATCATTTCCCAGCTGATGCTATGACACATGGGAAAAAAATATAAGAGATTACTATAATATTTCTGCTAAATTAACATTGCATTGTTGTTTGTGTTTATTATGAAATATATTTTACAACAGTTATATGACCATACATATGTTTTTGTGCTAGTGTTTACATTAAAATTTATTGCTTAATATTTATGTTAATGCACTTTATGCATAATTTGAATTTTAATGTATTTAAATAAGTTAGAGAAATCTTCAGTGTTTTCAGAATGCCATTTGCAGTAACTGTATCCTATTGAATGGTTAGAACACCAAGGATGAAGGAATTTTGTTTTTATTTGATAAAATGGTATAGTTTTAAGTCTCAATATTTTAAGATTGTGTATTATGCTATATATTTGTTTTCATTTGTTTTATGCATTGCTATTTGATATAATTTTATAAATTGTTATAAGTTGCTTTTATCCAAAAGTTCTCAGAATATTTCTATTTTATCATATTGTACTTTAAAAGTGTTATATTTAATTCATTTTTATGAAGTTATTTATTTGAATATATATGCCTATAATATCCAGTTCTTCTTTCTACTAAAAATATTACCAATATATATTCTTTTAAGCTGATGACTGATCATATTAAAAAATTGTTGATTTTCTTCCATTACTGAATTATATAGGATTTCATTATTTTGAATATTAATTACTAAATCAAAATTCTTAAAAGGTGCATTCCATTTGTTAAGAATAGTTTCTAGCAATCCCTTGAGTTATCATAAATAATACTATCATCAGTAATCTATAAATCTAGTATACAAAAGATGAACTTTATTAGATGACCAACTAATTTTTATTGTTGCTCAAAGATTTTTATTTAACTGTGTCAAAATCCTTAACCACATTAATAAAAGCACTTATTTTCTTTCAACATTTCAGTTTTATTTGACTATCAACAATTATCATAGTGCTTTTGAATTTTGTAAAATCACATTGAATTTCATCTATGAAAAAAAACTTATTTAAATAAATACTTGGAAACATCTCTCCATTTTTAGAAACAGAAATAATATATATGATAGCATATTGGCATGATCCATATATCTAAAATGTTTCAATAACTTGTAACCTCACTAATATATATTGGAAGTTCCAGATATGAACATTTACAACTGTTCCCTTTTTAAAGTTACAATGATTTTTTTACTTTCGTTAAGCTGAATATTCTTTACCAAATATAATTGCATAGGTATAATAAATATATAATTAGAAATAACTATCCAAATTCTTACTATTAGTCAAAGATATTCAAAATATTTCTCAATTTATTTAAAATGCCATCAAATTATAAAATAGAATCCATGAATCTAATATAATTGTAATATCATGTTTAAGTACATATACTCTTTTTAATGCATCAGAAAAGCATCCACTGATAGTCTTTAAGTGTTCCTATTAGAAAAAGAATGTCAAGATTTTTTCCTTTTAATGAATCTAAGAACAAATGTACTGGAATTCATACATATCTTAATAAGATGACTAAATGGAAAATGGATATTGGCAATTTTAAAATTTAATCACTGTCAAAATTTAACACTATTAGTAATTGCTTTTAAAAAACAAATATCAAATCTTCTGTCAATATGTATAGATAATGACTATTTTAAAACCAATATCACTTTGAGTATGTTAGACTATGAGTTGGTGAACTTATAACTGCTCATAGAGTGTTGACCTCTTGTAGATAGATTGTATTATGTTATAATTAAAAGTTGAAGTCTACAAGAGGTCAAAATTTTATGAGCAGTTACATGTTCTGCAAATCATAGTCTAAAATACTCCAAGTGATAATGGTTTTAAAGTAGATTATTATCTAGACATATTGGCAGGAGATTTGATGTTTATTTTTTAAAAGCAATTACTAATAGTATTAAATTTTAACAGATTAAATTTTTAAATTGCCAGTAAGATCAATAATTGATGAGTAATTTTATGAAAGACAGCATCTGTTTTGGAAATACATATAAAGGTATATTTATGTCAAATGAAAAGTGTAATAATGAGAAATCACTATAGAAGTATTGATTGTATTAAAATTACAAGAAACTGCAGTGATTTGGGATTGTATTACACAATTTTAAAGAAGTAAAAGGTCATAAGACTTAGCTTCTTCAATACTTTGGACAAAAGGCTGCATTGATTTAATTTTCTACTGATGCAAATAAGCTAACATTCAGTTGATACAATTATCCATTCTGAATTTATCTGATTTCCAAGACTGCTTATTTGTTTTTGAAATATATATTTTTTATTTTAAAGAAAAAAGAAATAATTTAAACTTACTTCAGACTTAACATTATTAAAATGTGTAAACTTTATAAGTAAGGAACTTGACAAATAACTTTTATTACTTAGTATTCTCTATCTGCTCGTATTCCTTTGAATTTGTGCTTTAAACCGCATTCAAAAAAAAATGTCTGCTTGTAATTATGATATGTGTATTTTTTTATCTGCTCTAAGGAAAGACTGTATTGCATTATTTTCTTAAAGAAGATACAAAAGGACTTTAATGAAAGAGGATTATTTTTATTATAAGACAAAAAGAATTTAAATCCCTAATCTAAATGGTAAAACAAAATTAATTAGTATATATATATTTTGGGGGTATATTTAAAATTTATTGTTGATATTACGTGGTTATAATTTATATATTATATTTAATTGCTATTTGTATTTATGGTGTTGTGAAATATATCTGTAATGGTATGCAAATGTAAACAATGATGGATAAGAAATATTAGATAAAAATGTCTATTTTATAACTTATTTTTTGTTATCATTTAGAGTTCTCATATTTGTTGTTTCAGCCTAAATGAATTATTGTACCCAGGGTATAACAGCCTTTGTTATATATCTAATATAAATGGTTATGAATAAAAATGTTATCAATGTCGGTGTATGTGAGAGTTGAGATAGCTTATAAAATTGAATGTTATTATCATTATGCAATTATGATTTGTCAGTGTATACAGAGTCTTGGCTGAATGGATACATTGTATGCCTTTGTATGTGTGTGTGAGAGAGACATTTAATTATTTATTTATTATCATTATCAGATCCTTGCCTTGTACTGTTACTGGTATCCATTTAGGCATTTTTATGATATTAGTATATTACTTATGTATGCATTCAACCCCCCCCCCATAAATGAGAATGTGGCTTGCTTATTTATTGGCACTACCTGCACATAGACACCAGGTGCCTATTCATGATATGTATTGTTCAGCCCTTCCATAAGTGAGAGCATGGCTTGCTTATTTATTAGCACTGCCTGCACATAGTTACCCGATGGCTATTCATAATGCTTATACATATTTTTCATAATCCACTTTGCCTGGAATTTAATATAATGCATATTGTAGTATGTTATAATATCTGAAGGCATGTGTATCTTTAAAATATATTATTAACTCTGCTATAACTTAAATTTAGAATATATTGTGAGCATCGGGCATGCTTATTTCCTTGCGCCATCATAGGTTTTAGTATTATGATATTTGTGTTATTATTTTGTATATTTTTGCTGTCTTTGTAAAGCTGAAAAAAGTCTCCACACTGATTTTCAAACCTAGTTTCACTCTGAAAGTATATAATATCTTACTGGTGGCTTGAATATAAATATATAGGTGTATTGTTTATTTTGCATGTATAATATTTAAAGAAAGACTTAGATAAAAGTGAAAACTTTTGGATGATGATAATTACTTGTATTGTAAATTCCTTAGGAACGTTTTTATGAAAAGAGACATTTATGTGCATAATTTATTAATATTTTGTTAATCTAATTTTAAAATTATGTTTATTGTAAACAAATATTTTATTCTATAAGTATTATCTCATAGTGTAAACAAATATTTTTTATTATTAATTAAATACATTTGTTCCATTGTTATTATTATATTATCATCTTTGTTACTCAGAAAATCTTATTTAATAAAATTTTATTATTAATTATTTTAATACATTAAAGATCAGCCTTTCAAGCTATTGTGCATGCGCTTTTTTTACGAGTGTTAATAATAAATGAATACTTTCACTCCCAACACAAGATATAGTATTTATGAAAGAATAAAATGAATCCACTTATTCTTTCTAACCCAAATGCTTATATATGGGCAAATCTTTAATGTATTACAATTTATAAACATTGTGCTATATATAAAATAAATGCTTATTTACATATATTAATTATTTTATAAAAGTACATTTCAAATGGTCACATAGAATTTATCTGTTTTACTTATTGTTCACTTTTATCTGCATTATAAAAAAATAAATACTATGTTTATTTGTTTTATTTTAGATGCACTTTAATATAGCTGGTAGCATAAAATACACCCTTTCTATATACTACATTATTACATGTTAGTACTTATTCAAAGTTGTATCAAAGGATATAAAATTTATAAATGTTTAGAAATGGTAGAAATGAATAGTCATACTTGAATAACGAGAGGTCAGTGACAGCTGCTTTACAAGCAGTTGTAATGGGTTAGCGAGTTCGCTTCCCGGCTGATGCTATGACACATGAAAAAAAAAAAATTAGAAATGTCTTCATTTGCCTTTTAATTATGAACCCTGAGATATAGACATAAAAGAACCTAAATTTTAAATTTTTAAATAATATAAAACCTGAGATAAGATTTAAATTAATATAAAAGAATTATATGTTAGTAATTATAATTAGTTATTATGTTGTCTATAAGAGGATTCATACTCGGGGGAAATCCTTAGGTATTGTGGTGACCATTTGACCTGCCCTTTGGTTCAACACTTCTTGGAAAGTTACAATATATATATATGTGTGTGTGTGTGTTCTAATAGGTTTATATTCACAAGATAAATGATAGTTTGTTTATAAAAGCAATGTATTTATACAATCTTTAATGGAATTCTGCAATTTATGCCGATTTTTTTTTTCACAAATGCAATTATGAATTATCATTTTCAAAAACAAATACTTTAGCTATCTAGTTTTTCAACGGGTTTCAAGGATTTATAAAAACTTTCTGATTAAAATATTTTAAATTTTTGTAATATTTTCATTTTATTAAAAATTTGAACACATAAATGTCTTTCATTTAAAATATGTACTTAAATTGAATATCGTAAAATGCGAGGCTCTTCGTGTAATTTAATTAAGTAAAAGAAAATGACATATAGAAAGAACAAATCTTTACTTGAAAAGTTTTAGATAAGTAAATAATCATATTTATATCAGATATGCAATTTAGATTTTTTTTATTTTTAGTTTAATTCTTGTTTCATCACCCAAATCTCTCCGATGTTTTTTCGATTTTATTTTCCAGGACATTACTATGGGTATTTATATATATATTCTTGATTTTTATCTATATTGGGATTGTCTAAGTGTTGATTGGTTTCTAATATATATATATATATAGAGAGAGAGAGTTTAGTTATATATTTTTAATATAAGGAAGCAAATATTGAAAAAAATAGATTAATATTTTTTAAAATATATTCCAACCAATTGAATCTCGAGGCTATGTCCCATATAACTCTTGAAAATGTCACACTGGACACTAGAATCACAATTTTTCAACTTCCTACTGAAACTAAACTTAGAAGCACTACCTACCCATCATTTTATAAGATTTATGAGAAACCATCAAACCACAGAAAATTTATGTGTGATGGGTCATAATAAAACATAAATATAACATCATATTTTTACACCTGTTCCAAGCTAGACAATCCGAATAATACTTAAAAATAATGACCAAATATAAATTACATTCTAAAATCTTTTAAACATGGATTCTTTACAAGCATACAAACTAGCACATTTATATGATATGCATTTGGTGCACAAGATGCACTTTCACTTACAATAATAGTCTCTGGAGGCATCATCACACATTTACAAACAAGTTAAAAACAATACAATGAAGAGATAGAAAAATAATTGACATAAGTACATATACTAATATCTGGACACTAATGCATTTAAATTCAAGCCTGTAACATGACACATTTTCCTCCAAAAATAAAACAAACTCAAGTTCGTTTACTTGTTTTTGGGAAATGCATAACTAGGCATGATATGTGTAAACTACCTGTAAGCATTTTTACTACCTGTAACTAGATTCGTTTTGTTTTTAATTAAGCATCACCCAGTTTTTCTGTATTGCCACAGATAGTCCAAATAGAAAAGGGTAACGTTTTATTCTTTGTCGAATAAAAACCTTTGAAATATAAGAAAAAGAAAAAGATGATGATGATATGATGATTAATAATTATTATAATAATAAAAAATAATAATAATAAATCTGAAAAATATTTTTAAAATAAGATCATTTTCAGTTTTGAGCTTATATTGGATTATTATACTATTTCATTAAAATAAAAAACGAAATACATGCTAAATTTATAGTTTATACTAATATATAAATTGCAAGTAGTCTCAAATAAAACATATGTATCTGCACATGTGCTGTCTGATAATACAAAATATTATAGCTCCTATTTTCTTTAATTTTTATAAACTAAAAACCTTCCAATAATATATAGGCAATAAATGCACTTTACATAGTGGGTCAGAATGATAGTGGACCAAGTCTATTTTTCACGAAAAACATAGTAAAAGTATTTAATTTTCATGTATATTTTCAGTGTGAAAGTGGACTAAGTTATTAGTTAAATATAACTTCAACAGAATGTAGTAGTTTACTATATCACTGAAAGTTTTTTTATCCATAGTCATTATAATAGTGAACCAAGTCCACTGGTTTCAGATTCGGTTTTAAAGTAAACCAAGTACATTAATGCGGTAACAGTTTTATAACCTTTTCTTTGTTTGTAAATTGTAAGTCATTAATAGAGTTTCTACAAAAGAATTGTTTCTTGATGAAAATAGTCGTCACGTTTTTGTATACTTTTAATAATTTAAAAAAATGGAAGCAAATAGCGAAATAAGTGATTTCCCTTCCGGAAGTGACGATATTTATGAGCCGAGTCATGAATTAAATGAATCATCAAGTGAAGGCAAGCATATTTACTTATTATTTGGTTAGTTTTCTTATAAGTATAAATATTATTATTATAAATTTATTCTGGATTACTTTTAGCGGAAGAACAATTAGTTAACCTACATAGAAATACACCTACAAATACTCAGTGATTAGACCAAGAGAATAACAATAATTTAATTTGGAAACACACAACACGGAAATAGGTAAGCTAATCAGTAAGCTAGAATAATTGGGTTATTATTATTGATGTATAATAGTAATTGTTGCTTTTTTATGGTTTCAGATAAATCTAAGAAAATTAATCACTGTGGTACATCAGGTCGCATACGTGTACGTAGGGAGGAAAAGTGGAAGCAAAATATTAATAAAAATTTAAGAAACAGTAGTAAACCGTACATTTCTAGAAGTAGTAAACTTGTTCCAGGTAAAACTTTTGATCCAAATTTTAATAATTATTGCGATTGCCAACTTAAATGCAAAAATTTGGTGACCGAGGAGAAACTTAGAACATACTTCGAATCCTTCTGGGCACTGATGCTGCAAGGAATGGCAGCAGATCGCACAAAACTTGAAATTTAAAATATTTTTTAAATTTTCCACATGAAAGTACTTTAGTGTGCAAATTTTTTTTTCCCTAAAACTCTCAGTATCAGTTGCGAACAGGTTTATAGATGCTTAACAAAAAATAACATTGCTGATGTTATAGATAGGAGAGGCAGAAAACTTTCCATCAAAAATTATTGATGATACGGAAGTAAAGCAACATATGGAGTCATTTCTACCCTTCAGCAATCATTATACTTGGCATCACAACGCATCTAGAAAATATATAAATTCTGACCTTTGCATAATGCAAAATAAACAGCCTGTAAAAAAGAAGTTTTACTATCATGTATTCACTACAAAGTACAACTTGCACTTCAAAATACCCTACAAGGATACTTGTAAAAAATGTGACACCTGGCAAATGCAATTAAATTTGTAAATTAATGCAGACAAAAGATTAGAGATTGAAAGCGAAAAACAGATTCATCTATCCAAAGCTCAGAAAGTTAGAAATGATTTAAAAAATGAATCCAAGCTTGTGTCTGAAGAGTATTATGCATGCACATTTGACCTACAAAAGGCGTTATCATTTCCTAAATTAATGTCAGTTGCATATTACAAATGCAACATGTATTTGTACAATTGTGGAATTCATCCAATCAAGGCTGGAGTGCCAACAATGTATGTTTGGAATGAAATGCAAGGGGATCGAGGATCGCAGGAGATTGCGACCATACTTACCGGACACTTAAAAACAAATGCCAGTAAATGTACTACAATAATTTATTGCAATGAATGCAGTGGTCAAAACAGAAATTTAAATATAGCATTAAGTTTGCTAAAATTATGTCACAATTTCAATGTCTATTGAAACAATAAATTTAGTTTTTATGGTCTCACATCACTCTTACTTACCAAATGATGGAGATTTTGAATTGATTGAAAAGTGTAGTAAGAAGCCAACAGTAGTTTACAATCCCAGTGACTGGATTAAAATAATTAAAAGTTTTAAAAAAAGGATAGACCATTTAAAGTTATTGAGCTGAAATTCCATGATTTTTTATCAACAATTGCCTTGCGAAATGTCATAACCAATAGAAAGAAGAATACTGAAAAGATGCCGGTTAATTGGCTGAAGATTAAAAAAATGTGATTAGGAGAGGATATCCATTTTCTACTTTTTTATACACAAAGTGTTGCTGACTTAATACCATTTAAAGAAATTAATATATGTAAAACAAAAGACAGCTGACTAATTTCTAACTTGAATCAAGTAGAAGAGATGAAGTTATATGACAAAGAGCACCAGATTACATTTTAAAAAAGATATGATTTCTTTGTTGCCATCCTCCATGTTATCACAATTTTTTCCATAAATTATCAGTTGAAAGGAGCACAAGATCATCAACAGCAATAGCTGCAGAAGATGCTGATATTGACATGAATATCCATATGATGACTAATTTTTACTATTTTGATTTTTTTCTCTATGTTGTAACTATTGTAACCCTTTTGTAATTTCAATATTAAAACAATAATAAATTAATAAAACAATTTATTTCTGTAAAATCTTTTTATTAGCAAAAAAACAAACCTATACTCACTATTATGATGTATCCAAGAAAAAAATATTTTCAGTATGTTAGTGAACCAAGTCCAAATTTTTACTTTAAAATTTCAACTTTTACAATATTATTATTATTAATTATTGAAAATATCGGTTGTCAATAGATTTTTTAATGAGTTTTAAAAATATTAGTATTCCCTAGTTTTAAATAATTTTCTTGTAGAATTTTTTAAGACCTTTAAAACTAAATTCCAATTTTTTCAAAATGTATAACTTGGGACTTGTATATTCTGTCATGCATGCACATTTTAATACCAAATATAGCAGTTATTAATTTTACAATATAATTCTTTCTTGTTTAATCAATATAAATATTTTAATTGTAGTTTCATATGCTAGATTTTCTTTTTTATCACTAAATAGAAAGTTTTAGGCATAAAGAAAAAAAATTCTGGCTATAATACCATTCAAGTTTTTAACAAAAAAAAATTATTTCAGATAAGTTAAAAATGTAAAGAAACTTAACAAAAAATAAATATATATTTTCCAGTTTTTTTTCCTTCCTCAAGATATTCATTAGTCAGTCCTTCTTTAACTTGTTTCAATTTAAGATGACTTTGTTAATTTTTAAAAATTGTTTATAAGTTTTTCAAAACAAGTCGAAATGCAAATATTTTTTTTTTGTTTTATGCTATGAAGAATAATATTTTCTTCATTCTTTAGTACTGCAATCAAATAATATACATAGTGTATATATATTTATTTAACAGTTGATTTTTTTCATATATGTTTCTTACGTATGTAAAATTTGTTTCATTGATATGAAATATATGGATAAAATACATTAATTAATTCTTCTGTTATGTTTGTGCTTTTGTATATATATAATCAATACCTTGACATATATCACTGAAATTTCATAAATAGCTGCCTTCTTTTGCTTAATTAACTGACATAAAAGATAATACTGCTAGTCTTCAATTCATATACAGCCACAAAAATTTTAAACCTTCAGATTTAGCAAATGATATCTGCTACACACCTATGAACTATGAGATCACAAAAGAGAATCTGGCATGTACTTTGCTGAAAAGTGGAACTATAAAAATCTATAGTTCTTTTTAAAGCTATCTTTTTCCCACTTAAACTCATCACAATGTTTATATTCATCCTATGGAGTAAGCAAAAGTTGGTATGCATGATATTTCAAGAAAGATTCCTCCATTTTAATTAATACAAAATGAGGTTGTAGCTACAAAAAGATTGGTTTTTTAAGTTAATAACATCAAACCAAAATAAATTCAAAAATCATTTCTTAAATAAAAATTCTTTCTTGATCTCTTTAAATAAAGGCATGTTGGAATTAGTTCTATAATTACATGCTTCCTTAAAATAAATACTTTTCTTTAATATAAAATATTGTTTTTTTTTCTTTGTTAGATTAAAAAGTTAGATTTTATCAAAATCAGAAATAAGTAATATATTTGCATGAGAGATCATTATCATTTTTATATATCTAAATATTTTGTTTTGAAATATCAAATGTTATAAATCCTTTTATTCCATAATTATTTAAATAAATTGTGTCTGTGTTTCTCTTTTAAGTTTTAAACATATATGCACATACTATTAAGGTTATGCATTTACTATGCTAAGTGCCAAAAGAATAACTGTAAATAGTTTCATAAGATTAAACCACTAAACATCACATGATCACCATCTCTTATATTAGCACATAATTGTTGTAAACAAAGGCAAAACTCTCCATTGATTACTCTGGTTGGCACAGGGTGGCACTACTGTATGGAGAGTTTTGCCTTTGTTTTCATAAGATTGTTGAAACAGATGGAAAGTAATGAATCAAATTGATCATAGAGTTGGGTGCTTTTGGTAGAAATAAGATTAACATATATATTTGTGAGTTTAAAAAAGAATGTTTTCCTAGAAGCTTATTATTGTTATATCTTCTCCTTTACTGTTTTTCCATTTCTTTTCATATATTAAAATGTTTTTATCATCTCCTCTTATACACTTTAATGCAATTTTTTTTATATAAAGAAGGAATTATAAAAAAAGATTGCATTAAAGTATATAAGAGGATATAATAAAAAAAATTAATATATATGAATATAAGGAATGTTTTACCATTGCTTATTTATAAAGCTGAGAATCCAATACTTAATAAAAAAAACAAGAGAGCAACTTCAGTTAGAAGGAACTAAGTATAAAAAGATCAATCTTATAAATAACTATGAAAGATCAAAAACAAAACACGTGGGTGAAAAAATTAGTGTTTTAGCATTGATGTCATTAAAAAATTAAGAAACAAATCCTATTATGCTGGACATGTTAATTATATCCCAAAATATTACAAAAACAAGGAAGGGGTTGTGAATAAGATGACAGATTAAATAAAGGAATTTATTTTAGAAAACATTTTTACTCAATTTATTTCAATATCTTACATTTTTCAGTAACATTGAGGTTACTTGTTTGTTTTCTCATCTACATACTTCAGTTTGTTCATTTATATTTTTAAATAATTTCACTATCTTTTACCATGTTTTAAACTGTCCATAATGTTCTTCTAAGAATTCAAATACATACTTATTTGTTTGTGTATTTTTCTAAGTAATTTCACTATGTTTTACCATGTTTTTAACTGTCTATAATGTTTTTCGAAAAGTTCAAATCTCAAATCCATAAATAAGAATTTTTTAAATGTACAGTCATATTTTGTTTTAATATCAAGTTATTTCCATCAAAAACATACCCTTTAGCTTTAATTCATAATTCATTTCATCCATTATATTTCAATATCAATTAATAATTTGAATGAAGACATTATAGTTGCTATTTTTAATTTATTACTATTAATTTTTAGTTATTCATTTATTTATTTTAAAAACCATGGAACACTTCTTTAGTATTTACAGCATTCAGTTTTAATCCTATCTTTGCTTTCATTGGACAAATCTTGTGACATTTCCTAAAATTTTGAAAAACCAGAAAACCTAAGTAATATCCAGTGGTGTTCACTTTTTATTTTCTCAATTTAATCCATAAAATATGTCTCATACATCTGGGGGAAAGGGTATGAAAAGATAGTATGATGTTTCACATCACCTATAGTAATGTTGTTACTATGTGGTCTAATCCCAGTTTTTGTATTTTAATGAATGTTCATCAGATTTTGAAAATAATCTGGTATTTCTTTTCACATTCTAAAGTGTAATGACTGCCAAGCAACTAATATGAACAAATACCCTTTTGTAATCTACTTATCCAATGTCAAATCTCAACTCATATTTATTAGTGTCTTTTTATTGTAAGTTATCTACTGTATTGTCACAACTTATTTTTTCTTCCTGACTTATGTCATTGTTTTCTGTAGATGATAATATAATAGTGTTAGTAAAGTTCTTGTTACAGAATTTAGAGAATATGTGCATCTGTAATTTTGACATAAAAAAAAATAGATTTAAATTTATAAAAAAATAGAGAGATCTACTAAATATAACCCTAAAATTTAAAAGTTTGAATTGATATCAGTAAATATTTGAGAATATAAATAGAATATAAAAAATATGCTAAAAATAATATTATATGTTAAAAAAAATTATACATATTGAACATTAATATAATGAATAATACTAATGTAAAATATAAATATATAATGTTAGAGTTAAATATTTAAAAAAAATTTAATAAGAATAAAATAAAAAATAAATGAAATAATATATATATATGATTATAGAAAGTACTGATTGATAAATATAGAATATAAAAAAGATTAAAATGTATAATATATAAAAAGGTAATAATTACATATAGTTATATAAAGATATATGTGAGTATATAAATAATGGTTATAATATATATATGTATATAATGTAAAATTATATTACAAAAAAATCAGTTGTCAGATGTCACATGACCTACTTTAAACAAGCTTGTATTACAAATGTTACATAAAGGGCTCACAAATAACATGTAAAATTATATGTTTATGTATATTTGTATTCATGTATTTGTATTGTGTTTGCTATAATTCTGAAGAAGATTGCTGGAGTAATTGAAACTGTCAATAGTGGGTTGTAAAAAGCATTGTAAAAAGTAATAAAGATATATATTTATTTATTTTTTACTTTTTTAAAGACAAATAACACTAATATTTTATTTAAATTATTTAGGATATTTTTATTACTTAGATATTTGATATATAACTTTGCCAACAATTTCTCCATTTCTTCACTTTCTTCTTTTAATATAACTTCTTTATTCCTGATGCTGTTCCAATCTTTATAAGTTTAATAATATGCTTCATCTCTTTTCATCAAAGTGTAACTACTGCAATTATATAAACAACTTGTTTTCTTGTTCTTTATTATGGCATTGTCTATGGAAAACTATTCTCAATCACAATCTGGCTTAATGATTTACCTGAAAAAAAAAGTTTAAATCATTAGATATTTTTTTTAAAAATCAACAAAAAATATTTATGATATTTTAATTAAATGATCATATCCATAATATATTTTATATTTTGAAATATAATGATAGTTTGAATTATTTTTTCAAAAGAAATTTAAATATTCAGATAAGAATCATTATGTTGATCTAGCTAGAATCTAATTCTTAGTATATTGAATAAGCTATGAAATGTAATTCTGTAAAAAAAGTGCTATGAGATGAATACTTTAAATTTTTTATAAAACGTTTGACAATTGTATGTACTAATGTGTGTATTTATATGTATATATGCATATGTAAAATAGCCATAAAGTAATAATACACAAATCAAAGACCTTTCAACATCTCTGTATAAAAATAATAAAGAGACAGACAATATTAATCAGCATAAATTAACAATTGACAGGATTTATTTATTTATTGATAGTTTTTATTAATTTGAACTAATTGTTAATGGCTACTCTTTAAAAATATTATACGGTTGTTTAGACATTCTTAGCTATTTGAATCATATCAAAGTTCTATTTGATTTGAACTTCAGACATAATATGAAGAGTAGATTTAAGAACAATTATAACATGAAATCCTCTGTTTGCAAAAATAATTTTTAAATACTAATTTTGGTTCAAGGACCTCTCCAGCAATCTCTCACAGAGAAGTAAGTATTCATCAGACTTACTAATAAGTTGCAAAAACCATTTATCTTCCTATTAGTAATAGTTAGATAAACATTTAATAATTAATATTTTATGATTATCTAGGTTAACTATGATCTAGATTTTTCAAAAATATTCAAGCCTTTAAAAAATAAGTTTACTCAGCTTCGATTCATATCATGTTGTAAGGATGACAGATTATATAGTACTATTGCATTGTGAGATCATTATCACATACATTAAACATTGATTTGTTTTGCTTGAATATGTAATACTAATTGAAAATTATATACAGAATTTGTATATAGTATTTTTAAAAAGTATATTTTTACGTTTGTTATGAATCTTTTTTTTTTTAATTTTTACAGTATTTAAATGTAATAAATATTCTGTTATTTATATGATGCAGCTTATATATGTAATATTATAAAGAAGCAACAACCCATCTGGTCATGCATGGTGAGCAAAGACTGGCTTATATATAAATAAGCACTAAGTATGAACGTACACTTATGCTTTTTAAATCGATACTCAGAGCGAGTGAAAGTAGATTGTAATGCGCATGACCGGAAATATGTTTCTTTTTTATAATAGTATCTAAATTTGTAAATACTGTACAGTATTTTCTTTTTTTCTTAATATGAATGAATAACTAAATATTGAAATCTGATTATAGAAATTGCAAAAATTGAAAATTATTTTACTTTAAACAAAATTAAAATTAAATTTTATTCAACTTTGAATATATATATATTAATGAAATAATTTTAAAATAAATGTTTAGACTTTAAAACGCTTTGGAATAAAATAACGTATGTAAAAACTTGCGCAAATCGAAAATCTAAGTATAGTATTAATAAAAATAGATCATATATTCATTTAAGTAAACGTCAGTCTTTATTTATTTATTTATGAAAAGCAGTTCATCTCTATAGGTCTGCTGATTAAATGAAAATCTTTTTTAGCTATCTAACTTTTTTGACATAATTTAGCATCAACATAATAATTCTCACTAAAGTGATTATTGATTTTTAAAAGGCCATTTATTCTGAAATATAATAACTGGTGAATAAACTTTAAGAATGAAAACTGATGTCCATTAGCCACAGGTTTAAAAAGAAAAGTTCTAAATTTGTACAATGAAGTTTATTGGATAGAGAAGATCCATCATCTACTACGAAAATTTAGATTTGTAATAACTTAAAAGCATTTTAAGCGATATAAGATAAGCTGTAGGTAAAATAAATAAATCTTTATTACAATTTAATTTCACAGGCGTTTTTTTCTCAAAATATAAGTAATAGAAAAAAATTCTTCAAATTTCTGACCTTTATTAATATTTTCCATGATATATTTCAAATGAAAACAAAACGTGTTTCCTGTATTTTAAAATAATTTATATTTCCATTTATATTTGTATAATGTATGCCATCGTTTCTTATATTTTTAGATAAAAAAAACATGATAAAGATAATGATGAAATACCAACAATAAAAATATTACTTTCCTCCAACGTTGAAGTCTGTATTTTTATTTTTCTTACAGTAAGTTCATTAACAAGCATCTGACAAAATCAGTTTATTCTGGAATTTTTATTTTTTTATTGGCTGGTATCAGGTAGTTGGATAGCATTTTTATGGGCTGTTTTTTTTTTTAAAAAAAATCCAAGCTTTTTAACAATCTGAGAAAATTCCAAGGTACACTAGCCCAGACTTGAACTTTATGTAGCTTTTGGATATATTAAATCAATATGTGGTTACTATACCATTAAGATTCTTTTTTTAGAAAATTACTTTTAAAAAATTAAAAGTGTACAATAAACTACCTTAGATATATATAATTTTTAAATTTTTGTTTTTCTTAGAAATAAAATGCTGATTACAATATTATTTTACTAATATAAAGTCAAGAATGTAAAAAATAATAAGTTATAATATATATGACAATAAAGCCCATTATTTACGTGTTAGCAGATGGTTGCCAAAATTCTCAATAGAGCTTTTTCATCACAATTAAGATCACAAGTATATTCAATGAAAAATAACTATTTATTTCTGCTACTCATCTCTTGAAGACTGGTTTTTATACACTTAGTAATCCAATCAACCAATAGTATTCTGTCCCATGGATAGATTCAGAGAGCAGTCACATAACCTATTCATCCATATATTGACTCCATTTTCTTCATTGTCCAGTTCTTCAATTCCACATAATTCTTCTTATTCTTTCTTCTTGTTTCCAATCATCATTCCCTCCAAAACATCTTTCATTAACCTTTTAACCGCTAATTATATTATTGGTTGTATGAGGTAAAAATCAAATCTTTTAATTGGCCAACTCACAAACTGAAGACAAAGCCTATTGTTAAAACATATTCGCCTATAATATTAAATTCAACTCAGATACGTTTATAAAAAGTATATTATTAATTTTTCAGGTTATGAAGAGAACGAAAGTTCTTCCAAAAATAAATTGCTATTTATTTATTCTAAAATATTCAATTTCGGCAACAAAAGCTATAATATAAACAAAAAGATCGACTTTTACGTTATAGAAAAGTAAATATTTCTTTTTACTACAGCTTCAATATTTTTACAAAAATCTTCGATATTTTTTGAAAATAATTTTGTTTTTTTAGTTTATTTTTTAAAAATTATTTTTAATTTGTCAAATTATCCTTTTTTTAATACTTAAATCACATTCGAAATGAAAATCTCAGCGTTTATCTTTATTTTCTTTGATCAGGCGGTTTCTTTGTTTTTTCCAGCCAATCAGAATGTCTTTGTCGGCTGAGAACTGGCTGAGAGCCAATCACCAATAAGCTTCTTTCTTTGTTTAGCTTTAAATGCAGTTTTTTTTTATTTTTTACTTGTAAAAGAATTCGGAAGAGGGCACCATCTTATAGAGCTTTTAAAAACCTATTTAAAAACATATTGAACGAATATTTTCGTATAAAAACTCGCAGAGTTAGAGTGATGTCAGATGTCTACGAGGAGCCTCGTAAGAGGTGGGAAAAGGGTTAAATTATACTTTTTTTAATATATATCCAATGCAGTCACTTTTTTTAACTCTACTTTCCTCAATGAATCTTTTTTTTCCATTTACTCTTTTCAGAATTTCATTTGTTATTTTATTGATCAAAATTATTTTTTCTATTCTTCTCGCTGACTATATATTAAAGGCTTTCAATCTGTTTTTAATTTTATTACTCAATGTTCACATTTTACAACTATATAAAAGCATAATCCATACATAGCATTTAATTAATCTTTTTCTTAATTCTCTTTTCAAAGGTCCACAAAATATTTACTTTTCTTTAGCAGTTATAGAGTGGAAAGGAAAGAAATGTGTTCCTGCATCACTTCTCCCCTGAATAAAAAAAGTGAATTTAGCCAATTGCATAGAAGTGCTATTTTTAATGTCTGATTATCTGAGCAGCGTCTCACAAAAGTACATGTGCATACACATATACAGATCTATGTTTTTATATGAAAATGTTATGTCTTGTTTTTAATATCATTTAATGAAAAAATTATGATTTGAAAATAAATAAAAAGTATACCAATGTAAAGTTGAATGTCTTTTCCTAGTTTTAAAGATTAATTATTTGATTATCACTGAAAAAACAATACTTAAAAGATGTAACCTTGAGTTGCTGACCAAAAGACTCTGAATCATATCAGGGTAAAGATTCTAAAATATTTATAAAATAAATATGAATCTTTCAATCCATTTTAGGTTATTTTGTTTTTAAAATAATAAGTTAATATGTTATGCCATTTTTATTAGGCAAGAAAAAAACCTGAAGATTGTTAAACTGAGCCTGTATAGAAAAAAATATCAATCCATTTGTAAGTGAACATTGTAGATAATTTTAATGTGCAATAAAGTTAATAAATGTCATAAATTCAAATTACATTTATATATCAGAAATACATACAATTTTATTTAACTAAGAATCAAAAATTATAAAAGTTATTAAACAATGTAAATTACTTAGTTTAATCAATATAGAAAACTAAATATATCTATAATTTGGCTATTGTCATTAAAAGTAGAATAACAAAATTTTTAAGATATTTAATCTCATAGGACATCTTAGTATGAAACCACTCTTGAGCCTTATATTCTTAAAAACATAAAAAACAAAGAAATCATAAATTACAACATAGGAATAATTCTACTGAATGATAAAGTAACTAATAGAATAGTAATATCATTTAAATTCAATATTCATTAATCTAAGATCACTAAGTCATTTTCTGTTCTGGCTGTTATTGTCAGATTGGCAATATTTGAAGAAGAGAGAGAATAATACCATTCATATGAATGTATTTTAAAAAGTGTAAATAATATTTGAATTTTTAAAAACAATCAGTAAATTAACTATATGATGGAATTACTCCAACTGTATAATAATTTATACTTAAAGCATTTCTTTTACTTTTTCTCTATAAAATCATTCTTTTATAATTAATTTGATAATCAATAAAGATTTTTTTTTTAATTTTTTGAAAAGTAATATATTTTTATGAATATATTCTACAACAATGAAACTTCTAATATAAATAAGCAGTTGTATTTATATTTTTGTCCAATTAACTTTCATATCGTAGTTTTGACAAGAAAGATTTTTTTTATTACAATTAGCAGATAAAAATATGATAGAGATCTAGAAAAGTATTATTAGAAATAATCTTGTTAGTAATAATTCTGTCAAAATCATTTAGAAAAACGTGTTTTTATTATGACAATTTAATTATGCAATCTCATATTAAATGTGTTAATTTTTATTTTTCATTAATAAAGTAAGAATTGGTTTCATGCTTTTTATTTTATTTAACCTAATATTACAGAAAATACTTATTTCATTTCATAAATGTGTCACCTGTCATAATGAAACATTACTTCTGGAGAAATTGTCATTTAATAAGTTAGCATTAGACGAACATTATACTAAAATGTCACGTTTAATGTAATGTGTTTTAAATAGCTAAATTAGAATATGACTTCATTAAATAGATTGGCTATAATGAAATTCTAATTGTACTTATATATACACTGTATATACATAATTTATATATATTAGGATCTCAGGATTGAGAATTATAAAAAATTATTTTTAATTTATTTAAGATTGAAGTAGTAAGGTTAAACAAAAAAAAATCTAAAGTTAAACTTTATTAACTGTACTCACGTTTCTAGATCTAATACTAAAAAATATAAAATATTTAAACCCACATAAAAATATAAACATCAATATCCGTAACTGTACGTATTTATTTATTTTTTTAATTATATTTTCGGGGATAAAGTATATTAACGTTTTGACGTTATATTTATATTTTGAAAGTTTTTTTTTTTTCATATGTCAAATGCTTTGACCGGGAAGCGAACACGGGGCAGCTGCTTGGAAGGCAACTATGCTAACCACTAGGCCACCAAATGCTGATAATACAATATTCTATTCTGGTGATTTTTTATCATGCACTAACATACATGAAAATGATTTTTAAAAAATGTCATTCATTTTCTGTACTAGATTACAAAAATTCAGAAATGTCATAACTTCTGTCTCATGTTTACATATTTTAGCTTTAAATGTACTAATTAGTGACATAGAGATTCTTTCTCAATATTAAAGCCTTAACTTTCATCTTATTTATTATATCGTTTCTAAAATAACATTTTGTGTTTAATTCCACGTTAATCAAATTCCAATCAATTGTTTAATAAAACTTATAAAATTAAATATACAAATCAAGCTCTGACTTTGCTTAATAATTATGCACCGATAGTAGATTTCTCTCATATATTTGTAAACATTTACAGGTTTGATAATTGTTTGATGATTACATTTTTCTGTATTTTTTTACTAAAAGTTTCTTATATTGCAACTTCATTTCATAGAAATAGATGTAACTTTCTGATGATTCATGAACAATCCTGCAATATTTTAGAATGTTTTTTTAGATGGGATTATATATATATAAACAATGTAATTATAAGAACTCGAACCAGTTTCAAACTCCCCACAGCTATGCAATCCATCTTATACAACTGATACACATGACCACATACATGTAAAAAAGATAAATGATCTCTAATATATCTATTTCATGCTGAACCAGCACTCACCATCTCCCACACATATATAGATCACTTCTCAGTTTACATTAAGATAGCAAATCTTCAAACTTTAATGTACAAGCTTCAATCTTCTCCACTCTCCAACTCTTCAGACATCCAATAATAATAATATTGGCTTCAATTAGAGCTTTCAGCATTTCATCCTCAGATTTTCAATGATATAGATGACTGAATTCAAGTCCTTATATATATATATATATATTGTTTAGCAAATTCAAAACTTTGTAATATTGAAGCCAAGTGTAAAAATAATTTAATGTGTTATAAAAAAGATTTAATTAAAATTGGTTATACTAGAGTTGTGCTTAACAAGCAGATAAGAAAATTTAATAAGTCATAAATTTGATAGAACATTTAATTCTAAGCCATGGATTGACATGTCTTACATCTTTACTATACATTCAAAAATAATATTGATTAAGCACAATGACTTTAATATTGATTTTAGATGCACCTTATCTCTAAATGGACTTATTAATAATTCCAAAGATAAGATTAATGATGATGATAAATCTCAATTGGGACACACACTGAATTGTCAGTTTTGAAATGCTATAGAGAGATATGTGCAAAAAAAATAGACAATCACTCAGCATGTTCATTTATATAGCAAATTTAAATGCAACAATGCTTATAACTCAGCTTTTGTAGACCAAGAAAAAAAGTCTGGGCATTTTTTTAACGTTGTGGATGGTAAATTATTTGTCTATAAAATAATCATAAAAAATGAAAAGTAAAAGAAGCATGGCACATAATCAACTCTAAAACTTTATAAATATAAGAGCCAATAGCATTCCTCTTAGCAAGCACTGGTTGTTTAATCCAATGACATAGCCAACTGCTAAAACAATTTACACATGCAAATATATAAAATCTATTATAATCACACATGCAAATATGAAAATCTATTATAATCAGTGATTAGTTTACTGTATGTTTATATGCATGAAGATATGCTAATATATTTGTTAATATTCATTTTAGTTATGCTTAGATAAATATACACTGTATTGAAAGCCTGGCTTAGCAAAGTAATAAATATTATTTCAGATGAAATTTTTTTACTGTAAGAGTTGTAATTATCTACATACTCTTATATATTGTAACAGGTGGGGTCCCCTTCTTCTAATTCATCCAGCTATATTTGATCAACTCTCATGATTGATCATACACTATCAGACTTAAACCTATCATAAATTAATGAGATGGCCTTATAGTAGACATGGGCCTGGAGATAAAAATAAACATTACATGTATATATAATTGGTATTAATCTTTCATAATTCCTAATTAATATTTCCCAATCAGCATATTTATGGACATTAGTATTATCTGATTCCAAGCGCCAATCCTATAGTTTAAATAAGAATTATACTGACAGGTTAATAAGAGTGATGATGATGTACTAAAAGAAGCCTGACTACTAGCTAGCTCACTCAGGGCAGGTAGTATTTAAACTGATGAAGATATGTTAATAAAAGGATAAATACTGAACTATTTGAAAATACACACATATATTTTAATTAAGTTAGCAATTAAAAAAAAACATAAATAATAGTGCTCATTTGTTTTAATAAAATGCAAGCATATATGTATATTTTTAATGGTTAGAAATTATTATTTAATACAAAAATTAATTATTTGTTTTAATGTTATCTGCATGACTTAAAGTATAAGGAAACTACAAATTGTAAATATATAATTTATAATTTATGTGATTATAAAAAAATAACGTATAGATCAGGGGTGTCCACCAAATTGATTGTGATCCACCAGTTTGTCACAAAGCCATTTTTGGTCAATCATGAGGCCAATCTGACAAGAGCTGTTGGGTAATGAGTGAAACAAATTAAGTCAAGATTTTCAAGTTCTTTTTGTTATTTTTGTTTTTTGTTCAATTTTTTTTTTTCAATTCCAGATAGGTAAAGTCCACTAAGCCATATCATTATTGAAAATAATATTTTTAATCTTGATTTAATGTAGCTAATTTGAATTAATAAATAGTGTCAATAATTACTCGTGTTGCTTTAATTCCTTCAGACATGGTTTTTTTGGCCCGTTAAATAATTGTAATTTTTTACTAGGTAGATATATAAAAATAGTATGTATTTCACACCTCCCTCCACTTAGACTATACCTATTGCAACAAATCAATCGCCTATGATAACAAGTCGATCACAGCACATTTTTTAAAATAAAAAGTAGATATTATGAACACAAAAGTTGGCCATCCCTGATATAGATTACCTTTAGTCCCGGGGAACTGATATTATTCATATACACCTGGGTCTCATTTTATGTGGTAGATAGGTTTCTCAGAAAACATGCACAAAAGAAATCACACAAAAATAGACTTAACTTACCTTGAAAAATAGGGGATAGGGTCTGCATTTTTCAGAAATCGCATAAAAGCAAAGCAACAAGGAAAAATTACTTTAAAAATCACATTAAAAAACTAATGAAATAAAGTATGACTAATAAAAAATTTCAAATATTTGAAAAAAATTAATACAAGACAAACTTTTTTATTAACTATAGTATTTAATTTTACATTTTTTCATACATATTTTAATCATTACTGCTATTTAACAATATGTGTTCATTGTGAACTAGTAAGAAATCAGATTTGTGATGTGATGTACAACTAGCACAACTTTCAGTCTTGTGCTGTGTTAATGGTTTTCTATTTCTATATTTAAAAAATGAGATTCCAATCAAAACAGAAAGATTATACATTATCACTAGAAAGATTATTTTCAGTTTATAAAATCAATAAAATCTTCATTATTATTTATTTTAAAAATCTAAAAAGATATTTATTTCTGTTAATATCTAACAAAATATGTTTTAAAAGTTTAAAATTTTTGAATATTTAATGCAATATTTTTATATATATGTATAAATCTATTATTATTATTTATTCATTAGTATAAGTAGGTTATTTACATAGAAGCTAAGATTCTAAATACAGCTTCAAGCCATATTAACATTAGTTGCTAATATAACATTATATTTTTTAAAGAAAAAAAAGTATTTCAAGTCAAAATAAGTTATTAATAATTTTAATTTCTTGATATCTAATAGATATGGTGAAATATAAAAGATATTAAAAAGAAACATGAATCGCATAACTTCAAAATCGCATTAAAAAAATCCGCATAAAACGAGACCCAGGTGTACACACAAAAAGCAACCTTACTTTGGTGAAGCTACAGCCATAGGGATTGTCCAAAAAATGTCTTTACTTTGAGACATTCTATGAAACAATGATGAGCTATAATATCTTATGAAATAAACATATTTGAACATGGACTTTAACTTTGATTGATAACAGGATCTCATAGCATATTGTTTCTTTTCTATTCCTCCAGGGAGCAGTGGAATAAAGCCCAGCACATTTTAGGGCTTTATACTCATACCATCATGCCAATTCACATATAATTTTCTTTCAATAGCATAATTCAATTTCTCAGAATAGTGATTAATAAGCAGCAGTCAGTAATCATCAGACAATAGTAATCAGATAATAATAATCCTCCCTTGCTTGATTTTTTTTATTTATCTTATCCTATTTGATCTACTTAGTTCTGCACATTACAGTTTCAGATCCAGCTTCTTGTCTTCTCATTTATTTTTTTTTAAAAAACCTTTTAGTGAGTTTTATTTTAACAGACCATTTGAAACTTTAATAAAATAACTTTATACAATAAATACTGTAAATAGCATTTTGTAGATAGCATCTGTTTCACTTTTTTAATCACTGACATATTTTCTTTCATTAAAAATAAATAAAAATAAAATTATACATAATAAAAAAAAAATCATACATGTTCCAGAAAGTTCTTTTTTTCACATTTGATTATATAATAAAATATGCGCACACACTCCATCAAAACAATGAGCACACACACCCCTAAATCTATCTTCAGTAATTATTTAGTTATCTTGATTCAAATAAATATCTATATAATTACCACATTTACACATAGATGTGACTATCTAGAGTTTCTTTAACTTGTAACAGGGTTCAAACTTGGTTTCTGTTACAATATGTTGTGCCATCTGGTAGGTCCCAACCAGATATAATCATATATATAGTTATAAATTTATATATATATACTAAAGTTTAACTTATTATTTTATGCTAGGATTATTAGCCATTGGGATTGCCAAGGAAAGCCTCCATGAACTTATACATACACACTATCTGTGAATAGATTCAGAGTTGATGTTCTATATATATTTGTTTAAAAGATTGACTGTCAATATTTGAGAATGTACAGGCTTTACGATCTATTTAAAATCATGCAATATCAACTTCTTTAAAAGTGAAAACTATTTAAATTTCAAAAAAAAAGGTGGTATCTGCACTTTGTTTAACAAAATAGCCACATTTCTATATATATATATTATTAAACCTTAAGCTATGATAGATAAACCAGTAATAACATTAAAGATCAAAATAAATTTTAATTTGTTTCATTTTATTACATACTTAAGTGCAAGATTACATAAATTGTTCTTCTTTTGAGACAAAAGAATACACATTAGAATTTAATATTTCAAATGAAATGAAAAGGTAGTACCTTTACCGAGATAAAAATCACATATTTATACGCATATATTAATAAGTACATCAATAAATAAATAAATTGCAGTTTGTATGCATGGACATATGCATATGAATGAGTTTTGAAACATATAATTGATACTTTAAAAATCTATTTATTTATAATAATAACAGCTCAATAAATTTTTAATATATCATTGCAAGCATGTCAAATAACCACAGCAATAGAAATTATATCATTAGAATAGGTTATATGAATTCCCTGTCATCAAGCAATAACCTGTTATATTTTATTCTCTTAGGAAGAAGTATTTTTGGTTTTAAAAAATTGTAGTTTAGCAAACATTATTTTCATTAAGGAAATAATGATGTATACTTGTATGAAGTTATATAAAGGAAGCTTATCACATGGCTGTCTAAAAGAAATTTGATGACTACTTTTAAGACAAACGAAATGTAAATCAATGGTTTGATGCTAATCAAAATGTTAGCAACTCTGCATTCAAGAAAATCTATTTTTTCCTTTAAAGGAAATGTTAAAACATTCTCCTTTAAACATTAAATAATATATATATGTACCTGGGATAATATGAGTATTCAGAAATAAAATCATTAAGGAAACTAAGGAATAATGTTAATAGATAAAGACAGGATAACTATTTGTGAAAAAGCATCAATCTCTTGAATTTTATTAGTCATTGTTGTTATTTAATTTTGATGACATCTGTTGAATTAACTGCTTTATGCACACTGACAAAATCTATCGTAAATCCATAATGTGCTTGCATGTGTAGTCTTATATCCAATGATAGGAAGATGTCATGGATAGAATAAGGTTACTCTCTCAAAGAAATAGTGACCGGCAAGACCAAATGGATTTCTTAAAATCTAATGTATATTCTGTGATAATTATCTGGATTATTATTATGAAATATTCTGGATATAAAAACGCATTATATTCTAATGAGAATACACTTCTTCTAATACCTGAAGATCGTTATTGTTTTATGGATATTGGATAATTCTCAGGGGTTGTAAAAGTTAAAATATAATTATATTATAGTTATCGAATAATTTCACCCATTGAAAATAGCTACATGCTATGTCAGAAATATTATATTTATTTGGAAAGTTGTTTAATATTTATGCGTTTCTTTAGATAAATAAATGAACATAAACACAACTAGGGGAAAAAAAATATTTTTTCCTAATTATAAGTAGCTAACAATTAGATGTTATTTAAATAACTTATTTAGATTTTTTTGCATTGTAATAATAAATTAAAGAGTTCTTATTATTTTATATTTCTTTAATTAATGTTAAATTATATATATATCATCCTGATTATAAAATATAAGTCTATTGTCCTAAAATCATTATAGGTCCAAACATTTATGTAGTTATTTCACTTTGAAACTCTGTTCTTTTATTATATCATTAATGTGATATGTCTATTGTTTACTTATTTTAAATAAATTATTGTTTCTATTATATTAAATTATCAATCCTGAATATTATTTACTCAATAAATTGAGAATACTTAATATAAGTAGTACAAATATACATCAATGAGCTAACTAATACATAATTTAGGCCTTAATACCTCACATGTATATCAATCAATTGCTATTTAAATTATTTCAGGTTTACATTACCTTAATAAGAGCTAGAACTTCCTACTTACTGATTTATTATAAAAACATATTGGTATAATTTAGGGATTTAGTAACTCAAGCATATAAAATTTGTTTTTATTTTATGTATATTAATTTTCTTTATTAGCAAATTTGATTTTAGTTGGATATAGTCTCTATCTCTTGGGCAATACTCAATATTTGTCACATTTATACCAGTACAATACATATGTCTTGTTCAAGTGTAATAATATGTATTTATTTTTTGTATCTTAATATTGTATCTCAATCATGTAATTTAATTATAAAATTTTTGTTGTATCCCATAATATCTATAATAAACAATAATCAAATTGTTTATTTTTCAGGAGTTTATAAGAAGTTTGAGTTTCTGAGTGACAGAATTTGCCACAATTCGTAAATCTTGAGTTCAAGAATCTTATATTTTTCCAATGTATTGGATGACAAAGAGCAGTAACTATACTAATAACTATTTATTTATTAATTTACTTGATATTGTCAATAATATTTGTTTTAAAATATTTTGATATTTCTAATAGAAGTAATAAAAGTAGTTACTAATAAACATATTCATGTAAATTGTATTTTAAAAGTCTGAAAATTACAAATCTCTGAAATAAGAGTTTCTATTTTGACATTGATTATTATTTATGTATATCCAAAAAAATACAATTATCAAGAAAATCTCATATTTTGTATATTCAAATTTTGAAATAATTTTAATAAGATATTCTCAATGAAGCTATAATGATCTCTTTAATCATGCATGCTCATATATATATAAATTAGTAATCAATGTCTGTATTCCAATTATTAAACAAATATATATAATTCTTTGAAAAACAATACAATAATTAATACAGTAAATAATATTTTAAAAACAAATATCTACTATAATTTAATAGAAGTACTTTCAACTATCTAAATAGTCATTATCAACAATATTCAAATTCAGTTACAAAAAACTATTATAAATGTATATAAAAACAATTACGTTATACATCAATTTTCGCACAATTCATTAATTTTTATATTAGCAGCTTGTCTATTTAACAAATGCTGCTTTCCATTTTTTATTAACATAGCTTCTTTAATTTTATGTTTATTATTATATCTTTCAATACATAAAATCTTAACTTTATTAAAATCAAAATCAAAACCATATATATATATATTTATACATGTAACATTATGATCAAAAAATACTGAAGGTATATATATATATAGATGAATCTCGGTGTACATTGGAGAAAAGGTCAAAGGAGCATTTACTGCTATATGAGTGCAAAAATCAATACAAGAGAGTGTTAGAAATGATGACATATCACCTTCAGTATTTTTTGATCATAATGTTACATGTATATATGTTTTTGATTTTGATTTTAATAAAGTTAAGATTTTATGTATTGAAAGAAATAATAATAAACGTAAAATTAAAGAAGCTATGTTAATAAAAAACGGAAAGCATTTGATAAATAGACAAGCTGATAATATAAAAATTAATGAATTATGGGAAAATTGATGTATGGTGTAATTGTTTTTGTATACATTTATAATGGTTTTTTGTAACTGAATTTGAATATTGTTGATAACGACTACTTAGAAAGTCGAAAGTACTTCTATTAAATTATAGTAGATATTTGTTTTTAAAATATTATTTACTGTATTAATTATTGTATTGTTTTTTGAAGAATTATATATATATATATATATATATATATATATTCAATACAATTGTTTAATTAGTAAATGCTATTATAATAAATGATTTACATTCTCACTAAGCTTTCAACAATATGTATAATAAAAAAATTATCCACTTCCTTACTAAGATCTCTTATATTATAAAGAAATTGTCATGAATCACAAAAGGAGGAGGTATGAATATTAATCAATCAGTTTAATAAATATTTTACAATAAATAATAAGATTGATTAATATTCACACTTGATTTATTCATTTAAGATAATATTTTTTTGTATTCAAAGAGAACTTAGTTATAAGTATTGCCAAATACTAAATGGAGTACATATCATTAACTATTTACAGCATTTACTATTGTATAGAACATTATATATATATATTTTTTTTAAATATAATGAGTAAGTAAATGATTAACTGATCAAATAACCCATAACATTGGACACCAAAAATCTATCTGGTATAATAATATTCAAATGATTATCTATTAATTAATAAATTGTTTAACACTTTCAGATACCATTTTTTTTATAATGGAATAATGATATATAAAATAAAATAAATAATTTTCTTAAAACCCAGTTGAAATATCAACCTATACTATCATGAAATATTTATAAACTAATGATTAAATAAATATAAATTATAAAAGTACAAATAATGTTCAGCACACCAACTTATATCAGTTGAAAATAAATAAACATAGTAACTCAACCAATTGGTGTTTATTAAAACACTAGCTTAACTTTCTTAATTATTTATTTTTTGTAATCAATAACATGTAAATGAGAAAACAGCTAAAATAATATTTATTTAATATTTGGGCTAGCTGAATATTTAATATAAAAATAAAATTATGTAGAGACTCATAAAGTTGATATTAAAGTATAATATGATCAATAAACTATGAATAAACACAAAATTCAGAAGCATTGAACATGCACCAATTTGGAGAAGATTCTTACATTTATAGTGAGTTTATTTGATCTTTTACACATTATCAAACCATTGGATAATATAAGTAATAAAACAGAATTGTTTTTAAGCATTGGAGGTTAGAAAAAATTTAATAGATAAGTTAATTTGAAAACCCTAAAAGGATTTGATCTCAAACATTTGCTGTGGAAAATATGTTGACTGCAATGAACTCCACATGTGAAGTGAAATTATGTTTATATGCAGAAGCAATGAAAACCTCAAAATTATTGCCACATAATGATGAAAGAAAGCATAATGATAATGTAAATTTTTTTTCATAAAAATATAAATCAGAATGCAAGATTTCATAGATTGACAGTGACTGACTTTATTAAATTAGAGATACTAATGTATATTCTGCAAGAGCCTATCAACAATGTGAAGGAGGCCTGAATAGAAAAAAAATGTAAGAAGAATTTCAGAGGTATGCAATGCAACAATACTCCTCTTAACAACATACAAAATCAAACCAGGGTTCCAACTGTGATCAAAGAGGTCACATCATAAGTGTCTTTTTAAAAATTAAGTGCCCACACTGTGAAATGAGAGCCACATCAACACATCAGTGTAGGGTGGTATAAATAATTATATGCAAAATTCAATGAAAGAAAGGTCCATTAGTGATATAATTGATGTTAACATTGATGACTCAGATAGTAATATACAAAATAACAAATGATAATATTCAATGGCAAAGTCAACTATCAGATCAAAACATTTCCCTACCACAAAAGGCACAAGTGAAATTAGTAAAATTCATACAGAAGCAGTTATAATAAACAAGACTACATAGTATGTTATAGAGTCAACAATACCTAGTTCATCACACACACAGATGTGGATATAAATGCAGTGATTACCAAATGCTAACCAGATACTCCACCATAAACGAGAAAAAAAGAATGGTTTACAAACCGCAGGATTAAGTTAAAAGAATATACCACAGACTCTGGACAAGGTTAAAAAGTTAAAAAGTCCAATATAAACTTGTCAGATTCTGATGTAGGTAATACGTCAAAAGAAGAGCCAGTCAATATAACAGAGGCGAGTGGGTCATGTCTTAATGTAATTGCTTATGATAAATCTCTACAGTTGTCACATGAAATATCTTAGGATAAAACTAAACAGTTAATATAAATTAATATATTTCTTGTAGTATTTATATCTATATACTAAAAAAGACAATGTTAATAAAAATTAAGTCTATCAATGTCAGAGGATTAAATTCTATAGAAAAAAAAACATCAACTTAAAAAATGGCTTCATATTATTTAGACAAACATAATTGGTTTGCTGGAAACTAAAATATACAACAAATCACAAACATATCCCTAAAAATTTTATGATAGTCAAAAGATATTCATTATTTTTCAGAGCATCATTCTCGCCTTCAGCAGGATCTGAAATTGTGATAAACAAAACCTGTTCATTCGGGTCATTTAAAATAATATATATATTAATGCATATATGCCAATTATTACACTATATATATATATATATATATATATATATTAATGCATATATGCCAATTATTACACTATACCACAAAAAAATAACACTGAACATAGCATGCATGTACACTCTTCCAAGTAAATAGTAATTAATATACTTATGCATACATTAAACTTAAAATTTACATCCTATAATTCTAATAGGAGACCTTAGCATATGTACAATAAATTTGTAAAAAAAAAATGTTTTCATCCTCTGATTTTCCCCCTCATGTCTGGAGAAGGATTTTTTGCACAGAACTCTATTTGTTTCAACAGTGGAACTTACTTTCCTTTAATAGATCTTGTTTTTTTATTCGGCAGCAGTGCGTCATATGATCAGCATATCATTCAAAAATTCATCTTTTTCGGATCATTTTGCTGTGATGGTCTGTCTTAAAAAAGATTTCTCATGTAGACCTATAATCACAACAGCTAAAACTATTAGCATACTGCTCCCAAATTGGACTAAAGAATAACTCTTCTCAAAATTCGTGATTTGAAAATGGACCGTGTTCAAACATGAATTACGTTTGTGAATATAATCTCATATACAGTTAACATAATACGAAGAAACTAATCACTCTCCCTCAACGGTTTTAGGACTTGCAAAAGAAATGCACAAGAGAACCACACTTAGTGCTACCATGGCAGAGAGCTGTACAAATGTAACAGAACTGAAGAAAGTATATTGATCTGTTTATGTCTCGTCCAAAGAAGACTAGGTGATAAAGAAGAGAAAAATATATCAGAATCAAACTAATGTGTGGTTTAGGCAATACATTTATTGATCACTGGGGCAAGCACCATTAAACCATATTCTAACAGCAATCAAAATAAATGGGGAAATCATTGCAGGTGGTAACATGCTAGAGCCACTTTATTCATATTACAAAAATAATTTTCAATAAGGGAAAAACTTTAATCCTTGACAAAACCTTCTGGAACTACCATAAGACAATATAACTTTTGTACCAAGAGAGTGTGAAGAAAAACTTGTTTCAGTGCTACTCATGTCATCCAGGGATACATGGAATATCTTGTTCTGTATATACACTTAAATCAATTCACAGCAAAATGCCTGGCAAATGTTGTTAACTTTCTAACAAAGAGAATCTATCTCATACAGGGTTTATCTCATTTCACTGGTTCCACTTGTTAAAATGAAGGAAAATATAATCACATTCCAAAACCTCAGTTATGTCAATAAGTCCACTTGGGATTAAGATCCTGTAATCACTGATTATAGATAGAATTGAACCTTATATTTTGCCATTGCTATTAAAAACCCAGTTTGCAAAGAAAGTCTCATCAACTGGACAGTCAGCACTTTATGTAAGATGATAATTGATGCAGTCAGAAACAACAAAGATATGGACTAGTTGAAGGTCAGCTGGATATTAAATCAGCATTTAATGTGATACCAATTGATATTTTAATTAATATATTAGCAAATACATACTCAGACAATCTTCTTCTAAGTTGAGAAATTGAGATAACTTTTAATTGAAAGTGCTTACCATCATTAAAGGAAACCATCGCTCATTTATGGGATTTTCTTTTTATTTAAGTAACTCTGAAATGCAATTGCAGATACAGAGAAAACTAATGAATAAAGTTGAGAAAATTAATTCTCTTTCCAAGTCATATTTATCACTCTATGCCAAAGTGACTCTTGTCTATCTCATAATAATGACCTGGCATCTATAATAATATACACAAAAGCTTTTACATCTAAAATTTACTCAATGAGTAGGAAATTGTGAAGGAAGAAAAAGATATTTCCACATCTAGAAATAGATTTTAAAATTACACCCACAGAAAGGGCACCACCCTTATGCAATTACTGGAATAAGTTAATTTCTTCTTTATTATGTAATACCAATTTGATATATTGCCTTCCCAAGAATAAAATTAAATACTGGGATGTATATTCAATCTGTGCTTACCCATCCAATGATAATAACAAACCCCTTTTAAACATAATTAATAAAAAATTGACTAAAAAATTGAAATACTGGTCACTAGAACCAAAATACTATGATTTTCTCCTAAAACTAAATCTTGAAGCACTTCCCACCCTTTATTTCTACAGATATAAAAGAAATTGCACTAACATTGAAAACATATGAAGACTATGTCAGAGAGAATGAGAAACACAATCACATTTTTTATTAATGTACCCCATGTTTAATAGTATCCTGTGGGATATCCCCAAAATATTTTAAAATAAAAATTTCAGCATACATACACTTCTCAATACATTAAAAAAAGTATTCATGCTCTCATATAAACTAGCACATTTATAATATTCTCATTATCATGTACTAGATGTACATTCATATATGGTTCAAACACAAGAAGATTCCCTAAAACATTTAGGAATAAAATGGATATTGTACACATAAGGAATGAAAAAATTTCACCAATTAACACATTTCACTCAAATTTATGACATGACTCATTATTATAAATGATAACTAGATAATTAAAAGCAAAAAAAAAAAACATTAATGCAATGATGTACATAGAAAGATATAACTCCTATGAAGCAGTCAGACAAATGCTAAACTGCTTTTAAGAATGTATTTTTTTTTCTGTTACACAGATTGGTAATTTTTCTCATCTCTATTATGGGTAAAAATACAGAGTATATAATGTAAACCATATATCTTCCTTTGTTTAAAACCTCATAAACTTTTCTTACTCCATCTTATGTATGTAGTACTAAGTACTGTTTTGTAAACATTTAGTTCAATAAAGCCTTTTGAATCTAAATACAAATTTCAGTTTGAATCAGTACAGATTCAAATTTATTAATATGATAAACATAATAAATAAATAGTAAAATATATAAATTAATGAATGAATGAAATAATTTTGTTTAGAATATTTGACTATGGGTTAACTAACCATGGAGTAATGGCATATGTTATATAAATTTTTTAGTTATTTATCTTTCAAATAATGCAAAAAAAGAATACACTAATAAACCAGAAACAAAATTATATTTGCATAAGCAGATATAACTAAATCCTTAAAAATATATTTAGAAAGAAAAAATTAAATACATTTGTTTAGACTGTTTCCTAATTATTTTACAATCACAAATGTAAGATTACCAATTCAAGTGCAACGTTAAACTGCCATCAAGGTATTTGAAGTATACTGCCCTAGATCTAATTTGTTAAAATTATATTTAAAATCTATTACTTGACAAATATAAATAGTAAAACAAACAAACATACTTTAAAATGTTACAAAATCAAAATTAGTATTAAGAAAGATACTATATTTAAATTTTATTTTAAAATAATGTAATTTTCTTTTTTGATTAATTTATATTTTATATTATATAGATAAATACTATATTCTATAGTTAAAAAATATATAAGTAAATAAATTACAAAGAAATCAAGGCAGATGTCACATAACCTAATTTAATGAGCTTGAATTACAAATGCTATAAATAGAGCTTGCAAATAAGCTCTTAACAAGCTTTGCAGAATATCCCCAACCCAGACCTCATTGAGGACACCAGTAGCAGAAACCCATCTGGGATTGGGGATATTTTGAAAAGCTTGTTAAGAGCTTATTTGTGAGCTCTATATATAACATAAATAAATATATATATAATGAACACATATGATCTGGTTAACATTTCCAAGAATCATTGAATATTCCTTTAAATTAGTATTTATTAAAGCATATTTATCAATATATAATAAATGTAACAATATTTTCAGAATACTATTGAATTAAAATTCATAAGTTCTGGGAATCTTATTTAATTTAGGCATTATTAAATAAACATTATATTTAAAGTTTAATTATATTCCAATCACATCATTCAAAACAGAATTTTCTAATTCCATTTTATATAAATAATATCATTTTTTAATCCGTTGAAATTTAATTCTTTAATAAAGCCAATTAATAATGCATTCAAATTTATATCTTTTTAACTATTTTAGCAATATAGATGTTGTAGTGCTGAAATTATTCCATAAAGTATTTTACCCCTGAGGCATTATGATACTTGGTACATTGAGATGATTTTATTCCACGATGTTTCCAGGTTTGTCAAAAAATAAAGTTTTCTGAAGCAAATGTTTTGTTTTACTTATCCATCCATGATTATTAATTTTTTATATAAAGTACATTGATTTTGCTTACTAAAAAGTCAAATTGAGAGAAAGTTCAATCTCAAATCATGGGCTTTATATTCCCATTTCCTAATGATAAATCATCACTCAAAGATAACTCATTGCTACTATCTCTGTTATAAAGAGTCAAAATTTTACTTGATAGAAAGTTCTTGAAATAGTTCGGTATTCTGTGAACAAAAAATGTCTCTTAACTTTTAAATAAATAAGAAGTTAGTAAAATAATAAAAATAATAATAATCCAACAAATTTTTAACTTAAAATACATTTTTAAAATCGTAATTTAAATAAAATAAATAAATATTCTTTGTACATCTATTTATTTAATATAAAATATTCTACAATTTTTTAAAATACTTATTAAAGTAATAAATAATATTTTAAAATATGTCATGATTTTATATTATTTTAATTGTATTAACACAATGCATATACATATGCACGCACACTAAATAATAATTGACTATTTTGTTTATTATGTTAATATATTACCTCTTTAATGTATGCAGTATATAAAAATAGTATGTAAATAAAAATATTAATAAACGAATATGTCAATACCTATTTCCATCTATTCAATCTTTATAATAATAAAATATTAACTTTGTTGCAATGTACAATTTATTATACTCTCTGTTAAGAAAAATTAAAATTAGAATTAATGAATATTGTTTTATATTATGATAGATTACCAATAACTATTTATTTATATTGTTACCTATTGATCTCTTCAAAATGATTGAAAAACAAAGTAAACTACCAATTTTTTTTAAAAACGTAATGATTTCGGATTTGAGTCTAGACCAAGATTGTACAATATATATATATATATATGATAAACAAAACAAGTTATAAATTTTGTAACTTGCTCTTAGCTTGCATTTTATGATCACTAGATGGAGCTTTACCAATAGCCCACTAACAAGCTTTGTATACATAAACGCTGAGAGAGATAGAATTCAATATCTCTTTCAAGGTCTCCAACATTTAGACCATGGTTTCGAGCCAGTTAGACCACATCAGTAAAGGATATGAAGACTAGAAACTAGATCTAAATACTAACTCTACAATCAGCACTTATGAAACACGTTTCTATTAGCTTGAAAGCATGAACTTTTCAGATACGTAAATATCTTCAAATCCAGTCAAACAAACTATATATATATATGTAATGAAATCTACAAGAATATATAGATAATTATCAGCTACTACAGTAATAATTTTTAGTCTAATACAATATTTATCACTTTCCTAAGCCAGGTTTTTGATATGGTGTATCTTTGTCAAAGCATGATTAAGGGAATATTAGTAAATATATTAGCATATCCTCATGCATATAAATGCCCTGGTTTATCAGTTTTGCAATGACAGATACTATGAAAAGACATGCTCAAACTTAAAATTGAGAATCACTCAGTAAAAGCTCTCATAGCTCAGTATTTGTAGACAATGATAAAAAATCTAGTCATTTCTTTAAACATCTGCTGATGCTAAAATTATTTGACTGAAAAATAATGATAAATGAAAAATAAAAGATTTGTGGCACATAATTATCTCTAAGAACTCTATAAATATAAGAACCAATAACATACTTCTTAGCAAGCACTGGTCACTTAATCCAATGATGTAACCAACTGTAAATCTTTTATAATTAATGGCTAGTTTAATGAACATTTATATGCATGAGGATATGTTAATGTATTTGCTAATATGCACTTTAGTCATGCTTTAATAAAGGAAAACCATATCGAAAGCCTGACTTAGCAAAGTAATATTGTTTTATACCAAAATTTATTACTATAATAGTTCATTATCATCAACATATACTTGTAGAATTTATTGTATTACGTATTATCTACTATATATATATAATATAATTTATTCTTATGTATATATATTCATGTTACAATTCATTGCATTTATACATATGTTTGATTAAAATAATTAATTTTACTATAATAAAGTCAATAAAAACAGACATCACTAATATCTATTTAACAATCTTCAAATTTACTGTGACATCTTTATTAGTCTCTTGCCAACTTGTGAGTTTAGCAAATGGAAGCACAACATATCTTAACACTTTCATGGATCATTTTTATTATTGGACAAGTGAAGTAAAACTCTGAAACTTTTAATTGGTTTTAATTGGTCAAGTGACAAACTCTTTGATAGAAATATTTTCATCTTTTAATATATATTAATTTTAGTTTCGTTTTCAAAAAGTATATTAATTATTTGTAATGTTAGGAAAGTAAACGAAAGTTATTTCAAAAATATATTTTTATTTGTATTTTATAGAAATATTCAAAAGCGGAAAAATCAAAGAAAACATTAGGAGCAAATTAGAAGCAATGTAAATGTCATTTAAATCCCTCCCATATTTGCCATTACGAATTTTTTAAGAATTTTTTAGGAAAAATCTTAACGTTTTTCTCAAAATAATTATACTTTCAGCATATTATTAAAAAAATACACCAAAAATACATTATAATGCCAGAAAAATATTCTAAAACATTAATCTTTGTTTGAAAATCAAATAAACAGCTCGGAGCAATCTAACCTCTTGACAAGATGTCAAAAATTGCTGCTACGGCTGGTTTCTTTTTCAATTTACAATCGTGTAAAGTATACAATTTTTTAATAAAACCTTACTACTTTTGTAAAATAACTATATTTTTATTAGAAATATTAGATTTTATAAAAATTATTTATAATATGCACGAAAAATAATAAAAAAAACACTCTAAAATATATATTTCATTTTCAGCGGTGAAAAATATTTATCAAAATCATCAGCCAATAAGAATTGAGAATAGATTGAGAATAGATTATCCAACCAATCAGAACTGGCCTTCTTCTTTTGTAAACTTTAAACACTCCTAGTATTGATTTTTTACTTGCAAAATAATTCAAGAGAGGGCAGCATCTTACAGGCCTTGTTCTAAGCTCAAAATCTAGTGTAAATATATTATTGTAGCTCATAAAATGGCTGAGTTAGAGCAATGTAAAGGTGACAATGCGAATTCGCGTTTCAGGCTATTAAAGAATTAATATATGCAGTATTAATTCAATTCCACAAAGCACTCACTAAGTATTGTTTTTTTTTTGTGACAAGTAAAACAACTTTTTAAAATTTATGATGCTAAAAATATATTTAAAAAACAACAACATAAAACTATAAAATCAAATAACTATCACTTTCAGACATATATAAAAATATTCATTTCAAATTTATCTATAATATATGAGTATGCTTTTAAAAGTTTCTTTTAATTATACTGTATATATATATCAGAATAAATAAAACAATATAAGAGTTTCAGGTCTTCAAATATTTACACTTTCAATTAAATATTAACAATAAGATTATAATATAAAGCTAAGAAGATTGTTAGAAAGAAAAATGTTAATAATAGAATTGCTTTTATAAACGGTTAATTTTTATTTAATATATAAATTAGAATAAAACAATCATATATATATATATACACACACCCGGGTCTCATTATATGTGGATTTATTTAATGCAATTTTGAAGTTATGCGATTCATGATTCCTTAATATCTTTGTATGCGGTTTTCTTTTATGTGATAAAAATTATTAGATCAGAAGTCGAGCTCCGATAATGCGCTATTACTTTAAATATTATAAATTTTGCGCACTCATGTCATATTTAAAGTAATAGCGCATTATCAGAGTTTGACTTCCATCTAATAATTTCAATATTTTCAGCACTTTATAATAGTACTGTAATAGATTTTATGTAATAAAAAAGTTCATAATTCACTTAAAATCAGAATTTCCCCATTTTATATACACACATTAAATTTTACAAGACTATAATGTAAATCTGTTCAAAAGTTATAGATGAAAAATACTACGTTTGTTGTTGTTTTGCATTTTAAATCATGTTCTATTTTTGTTTTTTATAAAAAGAGTGCGTCATTAATTAATCATTTAGTGTCCGCAAGTAATAAATTTTACAAGATTATAATGTAAATCTGTTCAAACGTTATAGATGCCTATATTATGTATGTTTTTGTTTTTGCATTTTAAATCATGTTCAATTTTTGCTTTTTATAAAATGAGTATGTAATCAATTAATCATTTAGTGTCCGCAAGTTTATTTTTAAAAGGTGAATAACAGTGGTGGGCCCAATTAAATTTGACAATTAAAATCTGATTTTTAATTGTAATTAATAATTTAAAAATTATGTAATGAGATGATGTGAAATGATAAAATTTGATTTTTAAACAGAATTGAAAATTAAAGACAAAAATAAGAATTTAATTTTTAATTGTTAGTTTTAATTAAATTTAGCCCAACAGTGGTGAGTCGGTGTCTTTTTATTATCGTAAGTCTAAATTCTTAAATTTTAAACTTTTAGTTTATTCTAACGGAGAGAAAAAAACACTCAAGAAAATGAATTTCTTTGGAAACAAAAATTTCAATTTTAGATCGCTTAGCAAAATGGTAAGGATCAATAGCAATTGGAAAATGTTTTAGTTGTATTTCCTCTTGACTTCGTTTAAGGAGAAGCTACAGTACCTCATATCACATCACATCATAATGAATCTGATGTCTCAAATAGAGATAATAATTAAAATACTGTACATGTATGAAAAAAATTTAAATTACGCATTAAAATATATTGTTTTGAATAAAATTAAATACTGTAGTTAATAAAAAAAAGTAAAAAAAGTTTGTCTTGTATCAATTTTTTTCAAATTTGAAATTTTTTATTAGTCATATTTTATTTTTTTATTTTTATTTTATGCGAATTTTAAAGTAATTTTACATTGTTGCTTTGCTTTTATGTGATTTTTGGAAAATTAAGTATGTATCCCTCATTTTTCAAGGTAAGTTAAGTCTATTTTTGTGTGATTTCTTTTGTGTGCATTTTCTGAGGAACCTATCTACTGCATAAAATGAGACCCAGGTGTGTGTATATATATATATATTGTACCCTTACTTCTTGATATATAAAATAGTTTAAAATACAACTAGCTCAGTTACATTATTATGCTTCATTAAAATTTGCATATCTATCTTTAATATACTTTTATATTATCATATTTTAATTAAATTTATTATCAATCATCAAAATCAATATAGTTATAGATTATATTAATTAAATAAGTATTTATAAAATTATGAGACTGTGAAGTAAAGTTACAAAGTAATAAGCAGATTTACACTGAGTCAATATCTCCCAAGATACTGTCTCAATGGCATAAGAATACTATCACTACCTTATCACCTTACCACTACATCTATAGCATTCTTATGGCTTTTAAAAGAAATAAATTATCTTTAATAATATTAAAATAATTCCTAACTTTAACTTAAATATAATTAAATAATCTCAGGTTCCTATAAGTTGTTTTAAAATAATAATAACTCATGTAAATAAGTATGATGTGGGATTTTATATCAAACTTAAATACACCTAACTTATTTAATAATAATAATAAATAATACTAATCTTAGAGTGTAATTTAATCTCATCTATTTTCTATGATATAATCAATCATTAAATAAATAAATAATTATATGTATATCTTTTATTTCATATGGTATCTTCATTTTAAAATAGATCAAAATCTTATACTTAATAATCTGTGGCAATAAACAATATTGTATTCTTATAATGTGCATTATAATCATCTTATGACCATTGTAATATTTATGTTCATGTCAATCAATTCTTATAAAATAATGTTAAGCAAATATGGTATTCATTTCTAAAACAATAATAACAAATTCATTTTTGTGCAAATATTATGTTTATTTCAAATCATCTGATGTCAAAATGCTGAGGTGAAAATAATGAAACTTGACACACTTTTAAAACAAATTAACAAATTTATTTACAATAACTTCAAATAAAATTTATTTACACTATTTACAATTTAAAATTTATAACAACAAATAAATAAAAAATAAGAAATACAAATATAAGAGGCTTACACTGTTATTAACTTATGTACTTAATAAGCAATTACACATTGCTTCAAATGCTATATTAATATTATTACAGTGTGTTTTTCTTAAAACTTAGATTTGAAAAATAAATAGTAGTAATCTTTAATTATTACAAATAATAATACATGTCAAGATTATCTATGTAGTATGTGTAGATAATGTAACTCTACCTATTAAATAACTAAATTAATTAAATATTATTTATAATGTATTATTATGTATTCACTTTGTTATTAGCATTGCCTAATAACTTTATATAAAATTAAGATGTCTTTGTAATGTAAACAAATAATTGACTGTACTTATACTTTACTTAATGTAATTCCTGTTATACATTTTATAAAATATGCATTCTATATTTGTATTATTCAAACATTAATATTTAAATCATTTATCAATTTTAAATTCATAAAAACATTACATTAGATAAATTTTATGATTCCTTTCTGTGTAAAATCATTATTTTACCCTATGTGCTTTACTAACCTTTCTAATAAATTTCTATCTATAAAACATATTCTAAACTTATTTAAAACATTTTCCGGAAAACAAATATCAACTTCAAATAAAATATTCATTATCCAAATTACTCATACTATATTGTCTATACTTAGTAAACTTTTCAATCTAAATATAGGCTTCTACTCATAACGTAACTTAGCTTATTCAATAAACAAAATACACAAAAATATAGACTTTTAAAATCCTTTTCTAAATTGCAAAAAATAAAATAATTACTTAGATAAATAATAAACATCATTTTAATACTAAGCATAAATAAAAATATCAAAATTATTTACGAAAGAATCATATAATTATTTCTCAAACTTTTTACGTAATGTTATATCATGTTTATATTATAAATTAAAAATTATGCATATTTTAATAAAGTTTGATGTCAATATAATGTATGTGTTTTCATAATATATTTATCCATTCATTCTACAACAACATAATATTCAGTTGATCTAAAGAAAAACATATTAAATTCATTAAAAATCATTATACAATATTTTTTTACCATAATAATAATATTGTCCATTCTGCTATCCAGTATTCTTCGGAATTTGCAGCTTCATAAAATAAAAATCATTCACATTTTCACTCATAAACATTCATTAGAATATTCCGTGTTATATTAATTATAAAAATAAGTTTATGTAATTAATTATTATATTATTTTTAAGTTACTATTTAATAAATGTACCTAACCTACTTTTTAAGAGTTTAATAATATTTAAATTTTATGTTAAATAAATAAAATAAATTCATATTACATATTCCATCGTTGATTTTTCCTACCATAAAAGTTCCAACAAATATCCTCCGTATAAAGTCAATAAAACACTATTTCCTGTTCCGTTGAATCACGTGTTTCTTGAAAGTTTATAATAAAAATAATAACGTTCTTTTTTTTAAAAAAAAATAAGTTCCAATAAGAAAACAAATAAAATTAAAATAGTTTATAAGTTCTTTGGATCCAATTCTTCATCAATTATTATTTGAAAGTTATTATTTCAACTTAGTTTATAATTGATAAAATTGTCATTTAATTATTTTTCAATTAACTTGGCTCGGCTTGGCTTATTTAACTTAATTTGGATATCCATGTATTATTTGCGCATTTGTAAATACCATATTCCGGTAAGAATTAATTTTTTTCATCTATAACGTCCAGCGTTTAGATTACTTTGATATAGCAATTTTATTATATTGCGTTTTTAAATAATCATATTTATAGTCTATTTGCCTTTTTAAAACGTCAATATTTAGTCTTTTAGCATAAAGACTTAACAAGGCAAGTATTTATTTAAAATTACTACTGCTTCTTATATCTTTCCTCAAGATATATATTTTACTTCTATAATTTGTCAAAATATTTTCTTTTACAGAAATATTTATATTTTTTTAAAATATCTATTAGTAATAGACAATAGTAATTTAACTTTTGAAAACTATTTTTAGTCCAAAATACTACTTTTCTCCATCTTGTAGTTTTATGTACTAATCCAGCGTCTGTTACTTTTCTAACATAAAGTTTCTGATATATTTCTCCGATGTGTGAGGTTTCCATTGATTATTTGTACGTAAATTGAGTTTCGATATTGAGAAGATGATAGGGAAAATTAAGTTTCTACTGCATATTCATTACTTTAAAATATTATAAATTATTCAATAACACTCTTATGATTTTACAACTGATTTTTAAGAGCGTTTATAAATTTACTCAGCTATTTTTTAATAGCACAAACGACTTAGAAGTTTTATTGTAGAGAGCCCCCCTCAACAATTGAATCCAGCTTTTATAGTGGAAGAGACTCCACATCTGATTGGTTCGATTAAACAATCAAACTTTCTTATTTACATATTTACCAACACAATATTAAAAATAAATAATGACTTATTTAATATTTGATATTTTATCAAATTCTTTCAAAACAATATTTATCGTTTATTTAAATCTATTAAACATTCTTTTGAAATATTATTTCTCACTTAATTTAAATCTTAACTTTTATAAGATCATTTAAAATAAATTAAATCTTTTTAAATACGTTACATTTTTAAGACAATATTTTTAAAATCAAATTTAATATTTTACATTAATATCTTTATTTTTATCTCGTGATAACTCACGTATTATTTATAAATTTTATAACATGATTTTTTAAAATAATAATTGCAACTTTATTAGACAACTTCCACGCGTGTGTGTATAACATCTGTTCTTTATAATACAAGAACGCTTGTCTAAAAATAACTTAACAATTGCTTTTTTAAAAATAAATATTTATTTTTAAAAATAAATAAGATATTATATCAGATTTTAAAATAATTATTTGATATGATTAAAATCAAATATTAATCTCAATTTAAGTACTTATAATTTAAAATATTTTTATTCACTTTTAACATATATTTCAAATTAAATAAATATCTTTGTCTAATTTTAACTTGTCTTTTAAATACTTTAGCTTCAAACATTTGTTATTAAATTTATTAATGCAGTATTACATCATAATCATCATCATTTTAAATATCTTCTCAAGATCAACACAATTCACATATCAAATACTCATAGATTGCTTTAATTAAACTTATGGTAACATTACCACAAGCAAAGTCAACATCACATCTTTAAAATACTTCTTAAATTTAAAATTTTCCACTAGATTAGCACAAAACTTAAATGGTGACCCATATAAAAGGGCACATATTCCCCTCCTTCGGATAAAATTTTAAATTTAACCTTCATCTTTAACATCTTTACTCCACATTTATCAATTTTATCTTTCTTATCATTTAAATATCATAACACATTACTTTATCACAAAGTTTCATAAAGCATTGAAATATCATCTCAAATTTCACTAAGGAAACACTTTTAAATAAACTACAATGACTTCTTTACTTCATAAATTAAGTTTCACTTCTCTTTACTTATCTCTTAATTAGGTTACTTTCATTTCCCTAATATTTCTACAAATATCAAGTATTTAAATTCTCTTAAATACACCTTTACATAAGCTACTAAAAATACATATTATTATAGTTAATACTATATTTTAAATTACTCTATGTATTTTATTTATAACTTATTGCTAATTTCATTAGCAATCTTATAGATTATTATTCAGCAAATCTATATATTTCTCTTTTAAAATGATTAACTTCATCTTTTAAGATTAATCACTTTCATGATCACTACCTTAATACAAATTAATCTTTTATAAGATTTAATTATATATACTTTAAACATATGAGTTTTATACTCTTTAACTCTATTATTTAACTTCTTGTTTAAAATATATTTACTTCAATAGCTAATTCCATTTCTACTTAGTCATTATGACAAAACTTATTTCTTCTTAAAATATCATTTACATATTTTGTAAATTTCTTCAGCTAAACTTTATTCATTATGCTAATTTATTACATAATAAATTATTTCCTTATGTGAATAAAGCAAGTATTTAAATATTACATTAAAATATTTATTCACAACATTTTTACAATTGTAACTCACACATCAGAAGGAAAAAGAATTAAATTCCTTGCATTACACGTCACTTTTTCCCCATCTAGTGTGGTTAACATCAAGGTATTTTCACCTTACTTTGAAAGTTGCAAACATAGAAATATCTCATGTTTGTTTTACAAAGCCCAAAAAAAAAAAATAATATAATGCCATAACACATTATCAAACACATATCTTCTTTAAGAATTACCTGTCTTAATTATTAAATATATTCTTCTTTAAATCTAAACTTTAATTCTCTTTCTCTTTTCTTAAATCTCACCTTAACTTTTCCTATCTTCTTTCCTTTACTAAGATTATTCTCAAGAAAATCTGTTATAAATTTCTTATGCTTTGGATATTTAAGTCTTACTTTTATCTTGCTTAAATCTTTATTCCAATTAAGTTTTCCATTTATAACTTCATCGTTAGGTATTAAATTCCTAATTCCTTCAAATAATATTTCTTTAAAAATATCAGCTTGTACATGAATACTTTTATCATCAATAATACATTTAGATATCACTTCTTGCAGTTTATTCTTAAATTTATTACTACTGATATCTATAATTTTAAATAATTCATGCTCTAACAACTCTAAATACTTTTGCTTTGAAGATTTTGACTTTATCTTCGTAAATCTCCCAAATCTTTTATCATCAACATAATATTTCTTTAAATTATTAATTTGGTCCATAATTCTTTCTCCATCTAACTTCTCATAGGATTTACACATTCCTATCATTTCTTTAGTTAATGTAAAATACGCTTTGGGATTTTCCAGTATTTTTTCATATAATTCATTCCTACTATTAATTATTTTAATAGATTTTATAGGAATCTCTTTTCCATTCTGAACTACATCTTCTTTAATACTTCTAACTTCTTCATTAATATGATTTATATCATACTTTACTTCATAAATTTCATCTTTTACATTTAAATTATTACTCTCTATTTTCTGATCTAACTCACTATTTTTTACTTGCCATTGGCTAGTAGATTCTTCTATTTGCTCTTTCACAGCTTTAATTATATTTTCTGACAATTCTCTAAATTTTCTGTCTAAAAATTCTTCGTTTCTATCATGACTTTTTATTACGTCTAACCTTATAGATTCAAGTACTTCTCCCTGTTTACTCAATTTTCTATCTAGATTATCCATTCTATTTATTATTACTTCTCCACAATTCTTTAAAACTTCTCTAATAGAATTATTCTCCTCTTTCATTTCTTTTTTAAAAGAATTAATACTTTCTTTAATAGATTCTACTTGAATATTATTTTTATTATTCTCCTCTTTCACATTTTCTTTTATTTCTTCTTTTAAAGACTTATTTTCTTCTTTCATTTCTTTTTAAAAGAATCAAATCTAATATTATCATCTTCTTTTAAAGAATCTAATTTAATATCATTATCTTCTTTCATTTCTTTCATGTCTTCTTTTAAAGACTTACTCTCCTCTTTCATATCTTCTTTTAAAGAATTTCTTTTCTCTCTCATTTCTTTCATTTCTTCTATAAATTTTTTATTCTCCTCTTTCATTTCTTCATACCCTGCATCATTATTTTAAAATATTTCACAAAATCAGACTTTGATAAGTTCTCTACATCTTTCTCAGTTTTCACTATTTCTTTTTCTTCAGTTTTAAAAATTATCTCTTCCTCCTCCTCTACTTCACTATCCATATTTTGAGTATTTTCTAATACTATTTCTGAATTTGCTAATTTCTCTATTTCTTTGCTCTCCACACAACTATTATCTTCTACAACAAAATTTGACATTTCAACTTCTAAATCTTTATCCCAATTATCCATTTTTATACTTTTTAAAATTCAATCCTAACAATATGCAGTACTTATTATTTTATATTTTTTTAAAATACAATTCCCCATCAACCTTCCCATCTCCACTCAACTCACTTTTACAATTAATCATATAATAGTATCCTCAAAAACTCTACATTACTTACTATTAAATAATTATATAAATTTCAATAACAAAATTGTGTCATATCATTTATTTTTACACCTATGACCCACAGACAATTTGCACATAATATATAATATTAAATATCCATTTAAAATATTTCAAGAATTGATATGGTCACATTATAATATAATTATTTGCCACATTTCTATAATTTATTGTTTTATTAACTTAAAATCAACATAGTATTTAACTTCAAAGAATAATCATATTACAGATACCACATGAAAATATAATACTCTACTAATAAAATTTTTATTTTAATTTTTTATTTTAATTTTATAATCAACATCTAATCAATTATAAATATTGTTATAAAATACTAACTATTTCTATTTAGTAAATATACTAACCACTAATCCTAAATTATACATTTTAATACATACATTATTTTATTAAATAATTATACCTATCATTTTACTCTACTAACATACATATTATTCCTAAAATTATGTATCCTAATTCTTAATTGAATATCTAAGCCTAAAATGATTAGTTACTAAAATCTTTCTTTTCCATCTATCGGGCCGATAAAATTGTAACTCTAACATATCAATGGCCCATTACGTTGCCGGCGCCAAAATCAACTTTTTCCAACCATCGGGTTGATAACCAATAGCCGACCACGTTGCGCGCCAAAATCTTCCTACCCTTTGTACCCTTACTTCTTGATATATAAAATAGTTTAAAATACAACTAGCTCAGTTACATTATTATGCTTCATTAAAATTTGCATATCTATCTTTAATATATTTTTATATTATCATATCTTAATTAAATTTATTATCAATCATCAAAATCAATATAGTTCTAGATTATATTAATTAAATAAGTATTTATAAAATTATGAGACTGTGAAGTAAAGTTACAAAGTAATAAGCAGATTTACACTGAGTCAATATCTCCCAAGATACTGTCTCAATGGCATAAGAATACTATCACTACCCTATCACTTTACCACTACATCTATAGCATTCTTATGGCTTTTAAATGAAATAAATTATCTTTAATAATACTAAAATAATTCCTAACTTTTAACTTAAAATATAATTAAATAATCTCAGGTTCTTCTAAGTTGTTTTAAAATAATAATAACTCATGTAAATAAGTATGATGTGGGATTTTATATCAAACTTAAATACACCTAACTTATTTAATAATAATAATAATAATACTAATCTTAGAGTGTAATTTAATCTCATCTATTTTTCTATGATATAATTAATCATTAAATGAATAAACAATCATATGTATATCTTTTATTTCATATGGTATCTTCATTTTAGAATAGATCAAAATCTTATACTTAATAATCTGTGGCAATAAACAATATTGTATTCTTATAATGTGCATTATAATCATCTTATGACCATTGTAATATTTATGTTCATGTCAATCAATTCTTATAAAATAATGTTAAGCAAATATGGTATTCAATTCTAAGTAATAATAACAAATTCAATTTTGTGCAAATATTATGTTTATTTCAAATCATCTGATGTCAAAATGCTGAGGTGAAAAATAATGAAACTTGACACACTTTTAAAACAAATTAACAAATTTATTTACAATAACTTCAAATAAAATTTATTTACACTATTTACAGTTTATAACTTATGACAACAAATAAAATAAAAATAAGAAATACAAATATAAGAGGCTTACACTGTTATTAACTTATGTACTTAATAAGCAATTACACATTGCTTCAAATGCTATATTAATATTATTACAGTGTGTTTTTCTTAAAACTTAGATTTGAAAAATAAATAGTAGTAATCTTTAATTATTACAAATAATAATACATGTCAAGATTATCTATGTAGCATGTGTACATAATGTAGCTTTACCTATTAAATAACTACATTAATTAAATATCATTTATAATGTATTATCATGTATTCACTTTGTTATTAGCATTGCCTAATAGCTTTATATAAAATTAAGATGTCTTTGTAATGTAAACAAATAATTGACTGTACTTATACTTTACTTAATGTAATTCCTGTTATATATTTTATAAAATATGCATTCTATATTTGTATTATTCAAACATTAATATTTAAATCATTTATCAATTTTAAATTCATAAAACATTACATTAGATAAATTTTATGATTCCTTTCTGTGTAAAATCATTATTTTACCCTATGTGCTTTACTAACCTTTCTAATAAATTTCTATCTATAAAACATATTCTAAACTTATTTAAAACATTTTCCGGAAAACAAATATCAACTTCAAATAAAATATTCATTATCCAAATTACTCATACTATATTGTCTATACTTAGTAAACTTTTCAATCTAAATATAGGCTTCTACTCATAACGTAACTTAGCTTATTCAATAAACAAAATACACAAAAATATAGACTTTTAAAATCCTTTTCTAAATTGCAAAAATAAAATAATTACTTAGATAAATAATAAACATCATTTTAATACTAAGCATAAATAAAAATATCAAAATTATTTACGAAAGAATCATATAATTATTTCTCAAACTTTTTACGTAATGTTATGTCATGTTTATATTATAAATTAAAAATTATGCATATTTTAATAAAGTTTGATGTCAATATAATGTATGTGTTTTCATAATATATTTATCCATTCATTCTACAACAACATAATATTCAGTTGATCTAAAGAAAAACATATTAAATTCATTAAAAAAAATTATACAATATTTTTTACCATAATAATAATATTGTCCATTCTGCTATCCAGCATTCTTCGGAATTTGCAGCTTCATAAAATAAAAATCATTCACATTTTCACTCATAAACATTCATTAGAATATTCCGTGTTATATTAATTATAAAAATAAGTTTATGTAATTAATTATTATATTATTTTAAAGTTACTATTTAATAAATGTACCTAACCTACTTTTTAAGAGTTTAATAATATTTAAATTTTATGTTAAATAAATAAAATAAATTCATATTACATATTCCATCGTTGATTTTTCCTACCATAAAAGTTCCAACAAATATCCTCCGTATAAAGTCAATAAAACACTATTTCCTGTTCCGTTGAATCACGTGTTTCTTGAAAGTTTATAATAAAAATAATAACGTTCTTTTTTTTAAAAAAAATAAGTTCCAATAAGAAAACAAATAAAATTAAAATAGTTTATAAGTTCTTTGGATCCAATTCTTCATCAATTATTATTTGAAAGTTATTATTTCAACTTAGTTTATAATTGATAAAATTGTCATTTAATTATTTTTCAATTAACTTGGCTCGGCTTGGCTTATTTAACTTAATTTGGATATCCATGTATTATTTGCGCATTTGTAAATACCATATTCCGGTAAGAATTAATTTTTCATCTATAACGTCCAGCGTTTAGATTACTTCGATATAGCAATTTTATTATATTGCGTTTTTAAATAATCATATTTATAGTCTATTTGCCTTTTTAAAACGTCAATATTTAGTCTTTTAGCATAAAGACTTAACAAGGCAAGTATTTATTTAAAATTACTACTGCTTCTTATATCTTTCCTCAAGATATATATTTTACTTCTATAATTTGTCAAAATATTTTCTTTTACAGAAATATTTATATTTTTTTAAAATATCTATTAGTAATAGACAATAGTAATTTAACTTTTGAAAACTATTTTTAGTCCAAAATACTACTTTTCTCCATCTTGTAGTTTTATGTACTAATCCAGCGTCTGTTACTTTTCTAGCATAAAGTTTCTGATATATTTCTCCGATGTGTGAGGTTTCCATTGATTATTTGTACGTAAATTGAGTTTCGATATTGAGAAGATGATAGGGAAAATTAAGTTTCTACTGCATATTCATTACTTTAAAATATTATAAATTATTCAATAACACTCTTATGATTTTACAACTGATTTTTAAGAGCGTTTATAAATTTACTCAGCTATTTTTTTAATAGCACAAACGACTTAGAAGTTTTATTGTAGAGAGCCCCCTCAACAATTGAATCCAGCTTTTATAGTGGAAGAGACTCCACATCTGATTGGTTCGATTAAACAATCAAACTTTCTTATTTACATATTTACCAACACAATATTAAAAATAAATAATGACTTATTTAATATTTGATATTTTATCAAATTCTTTCAAAACAATATTTATCGTTTATTTAAATCTATTAAACATTCTTTTGAAATATTATTTCTCACTTGATTTAAATCTTAACTTTTATAAGATCATTTAAAATAAACTAAATCTTTTTAAATACGTTATATTTTTAAGACAATATTTTTAAAATCAAATTTAATATTTTACATTAATATCTTTATTTTTATCTCGTGATAACTCACGTATTATTTATAAATTTTACAACATGATTTTTTAAAATAATAATTGCAACTTTATTAGACAACTTCCACGCGTGTGTGTATAACATCTGTTCTTTATAATACAAGAACGCTTGTCTAAAAATAAACTTAACAATTGCTTTTTTAAAAATAAATATTTATTTTTTAAAAATAAATAAGATATTATATCAGATTTTAAAATAATTATTTGATATGATTAAAATCAAATATTAATCTCAATTTAAGTACTTATAATTTAAAATATTTTTATTCACTTTTAACATATATTTCAAATTAAATAAATATCTTTGTCTAATTTTAACTTGTCTTTTAAATACTTTAGCTTCAAACATTTGTTATTAAATTTATTAATGCAGTATTACATCATAATCATCATCATTTTAATATCTTCTCAAGATCAACACAATTCACATATCAAATACTCATAGATTGCTTTAATTAAACTTATGGTAACATTACCACAAGCAAAGTCAACATCACATCTTTAAAATACTTCTTAAATTTAAAATTTTCCACTAGATTAGCACAAAACTTAAATGGTGACCCATATAAAAGGGCACAATATATATATATATATATATATATATATATATATATATATATATATATATTGTAACCTAGTGTTATTGACACTTGGTTTATTTGGCATTATTTCCACAGGAAATCAATGCAATTTTTTTTTTTAGAAAATAAAAAGATAAAATAATAATAATATTAAGTGATTAATAAAATATGCTATTTACTCACTTTAACATGTTTTAAGCAAATAACTAATAAATTTAGTAATTTGATGTCATTTTGAAGAAGAGCATGAATAATTTAATTAAAATGTTAACAATAAGAGCAATTTAATATAGTATAAAAGCACATATTATAAACAGTAATTGATTTTGGATGGGTAGAGGGTGAGTAGATGAGTATCTTATCATAAAGCACAATAACTTCTGGTAATTTTTAAATTATTTTAGATAATGATGTATACAGAATTATACATCACTAATAAGCATTGTTAATTAAATATATTTATTATTTTTCATTATTTGTCAAATTACTTTGTAATCCATTTAAATCATACGGAAAACTATATGACTGTAATAAGTTTTTTTTTTCTTTTGTTTATGTTATAATTAAATGATTATTTTTCTGTAAGAGGTGGCTAAAAGAAGACCGCCAAATTTTGAAGAAAGTTTAGTCTGACTCTAGTTTTACAAGGAAGAAGCAGTACTGAAATTCGGTAACAAATTTTTTATTTTTTTTATTGCAGAAATAAATATAAGTCAAGTAAATTTTTAATAATATCATGCGTGGCTAATCCTTTTTGATAAGATATTCTGTTTTCTGTTGCCATCTACCTATTTAAAGCTTTTTATACGCAAAAATGTACTATCGTATGCTAAAGTTCAAAATGACCGTATTGACTACAGCAATCACGGAAAATGTCATTATGTTTAAAATAAGTAATATAAGTAATTTCCAGGAAATAATCAATTATTGGTTAACTTTACCTTATTTAATAATCTTTTCGTGGTATAAAAGAAAAATTATAATTAAAAAGACATATTATAAAAGCCAAGGACAGTTAACTAGAAAATTTCACGCTCTTTCTAAAAGAAATTGTCTGCTTTGAAAATAATGTAAGTTCCCCACGTTAAAATATGTTTTATTCACTGAAAATTATCTAAAAATAATATTAATGATCAATGATATTTACTTATGCACCTGTATATTTTTTAAAAAGAAAATATAAATTTTCTCAAGGCAAATATCGGAAAATTTGTATGTGTGCATTTTATGGAGAATTCCTTATTAAAGACAAATTACAATTCCTAGAGTAGGAATAAAAACTACAAACAGTAGTGACTTAATTATAACCACAATATAATATGTTATATTATACATCAACTGGAGTCGTTAAAACTTTATATCCACGTAAGTCAGCTGCAGTCGTTATAATAATAGTATTTTGGAAAATTCACGCATTAGTTTTATTCCTAAGCCAGCTAGCTAAAAATGATACGTATCACCAATAGTAAAAAGAAAAGAATTGTATATGTGATCGTCTATCATCAAATATTCGTCATGTTAAAATATGTATTGTTTTCTTGGATCCCCAAAATTATAGCAGTTAATTCAAAGAAGAATTAACATCCAACGCTGCTATGTTTTCTTTGCCTAATTTATTAATTGCACCAGAATGGAGGCAACTTTTATATAAATGAAATAATAAAATGTGTTTCTTATTTTAAATTTGCTTCGTGAACTACGAATGGATCAAGTTCTTCATCTAGATAAATTGCCCAACAGAAAAACATTTTTCTAGTGAGATAATAAGCACTTGTTAAGTAATGATTTTTTTTACTAATTTGTAAAATTATGTGTATTTTTTTTTTATATCAACAGGTTAAAGGCTGTATAGTCAAGTAATATTAAATGACCTTGTAATCATAAAGGTATGTTTTCATATAATTATTCTAGGTTAAATTTATATTCGACATGAAAAAAAAAATTTTTTTTTTTATAAAATGTGTTTATTTATGATATGCATTATGGGTATAAATTTATATGTTAGATGCGTAAAAGAAGAAAAATTCAGATACTTAATAGGTAAAATATCTAGTTAAAATTATCAGAAGTAATTAAAGAGAAGTGCTATACAGGATATTACTTATTTAAAGTTTGAAACAAATTTATACTATGTTAATTGAGGAACTTATTCCCAGTTATTCTTTATTAACGCATTAACTTAATTTAGTTCAAGATACTAGACTACCAATTACTTGTTGAATGTTTCTTTGGCAAAGGTGAAAATTATTATGGTTTATTCTGTGTTATCCATTGATTTCAGACGTTGATCTAAGTATACCCCGGAACATAAATTTAGTGTAATTAGTGTATTTGCTTGTCTTGCCCCGATATATCATTGGTATATGCTTAATATTCGCATAAGTAATAATTGTAATGTCTTTATTTTGTGGGATGGAAAATGATCTCCCCAAAAGCTTTATTTTCCATGAGGGGAATAGATAAATCTAGTATTCGGGTATGTTTATAACCCAAGTGATCGCTTCTCAGAGTTAGGATGATCAGTAATTTATATCGTATTTAGTGTATTTCATTCGTTAAAATCCCAGGAGAGGATTATAATTGGGTGTGTGTTCCTATTATGCCCAAGTAAGAGGCAAGGACCCACCAAACTATTTTAATGTAGTAGTTAACTCTACAGATCTTCAGTGTTATTCCATATTCCTCATGAGAAAATAGAGATAATTCCACCACGGAAGGTGTTGATTATTGTGTTTTGTTTAGAAAGTTATGGCAAGATAACGGGTATATTGGAGGTTAATTCCTCACGATCCATTTAGTATAAATAGCGTGCTAGTATATATGATCAATGTCTGGATTGTGCAGCGGAATAGTGCTGGTAATCCACACGTAAGTCAATGGAGAGAGTAAGTTTAAAATTGTGTGATTTAGAAATTTTTATTTGCCAATGGAGGGTTCAAATACTAGGTTTAATTCAGGTTAATGATTAAGTAGCACTCACAATATAACTTATACTGAGGAATACAATGTGTATAACAACTTCAGTTGTTATTAAGGTAAATATTAAAATAATAAGTGTACTTCTGATAAATAACCCATAAATTATAATAAATTATCTAAATAAAAACTATCATTTAATTAAAGATATGATAATAAAAATCGTTTGTACGTTCTGCCTAGAATCAAATTGTTTGTTTGTTTTTTGTTTTAAAACAGATCGTTAGTCAATAAAGTTAAGCAACCGTCCATATAAGATACACTAAACGGATGAGTTGATATATCGATAATAATATTTATTTTGTTATATTCAATTTGCATAAATGTAAAAAGAAGATGAAGAAGTAGTTCGAATCCAGGTCTAAAAGTATAGACGAATTAATGTTAGTTATATTTTGTTTTATCCATATGGGATCGAATAAATTGTATATGTTTGTTTATTATGTTAATCATAAAGGATAGTTTTTGTTAAACTGTAATAATAAATTATAATCTTGTTAAAATTTAATAATAAATTATAGTCTTGTTACAAGTTGTTTTGAGTCATTTTTCTTGTGTGCTAAATAAAAGTGTATTTGCATAATACTTGCAATACTTTTCTTGAGTCCAAAATCATTTATGAAATCTTAAAATTCAATACACCAGATAGACAATTGTAAGCAGATCAGAATATTTCATTATATTTTAATTTAATAAGAATTGTTTATGGAATTGAAAACTTCAGACCAAGACATTTTATTTTATATGTGTGTAAAATCACTTTATTCCCAAACTAGTAGGTTTTGGTTGCACATTGTTTCGTACACATTTAAGTGAAGTGTCTAAGTAATAAATCTTAGTTAAATTATTGTGTTGTCATGGATGATGGAAGGACACAAAAGCACCCTTGTCTTTTCATCATTCCGACTGAGATTCTGGATAAAAGGGCTGTATTATTCCAAAATTATGCGTTGTTATTGAATCTGGTTATCATCTCTTTAAATATTATAATAGTTGATATGGGGATGAGGATACCCGGAATTTAAATAAGGTAAATGTTTCCTATAGCCGACCAGAATGCCAGTCATATGTGACAACACAATACTGCCGAGCATTTTTCTTTAAAAATAACAGAGAACCCTGAGATTAATGTCATTATTATAAGTGCTCTTAAATTAAGAATTGATCAATTATGATCAACATTACAAGCGTGGCATGGCTTAAGAGATTGAAACTTCTGATTGTATAATAATAAAATATTGAGATCATATTGGCAAATTAATGAATGTTTTATTTTAGTCAGAAATATTAACAATGACATGAAACCATCATCATCATTGTCGAACAGTGCAAGTACTTACAGCTCAGAGAATGTGTTTTGGATAGAGAAAGAATGTTAGTTTATTCTAAATTTTCTTTT